>CAIGQW010054451.1:2063660-2077102 GCA_903798125.1 Danio choprae
ATATTAGCTAATATTTTTACATATTTAATGTGCATTTCTGTAATATAACGTTAAATCTGTATATAGAGATGTTTGAAAATGTTTCATGTTGATATATGCATCCCTCCCCCTGCTCAGCTGTGCTGTAAACTGCTGACACAGTTAAAACAAACATAAAATGTGTTCAGGATTTTAAACTATTGACTACCTAAAGCAATTGTTCCATCCAACTATTTAACAGCAGTAGAGTTGTAAAGTACATGAGTTAAAGGCAAAATTATTAGTGAAATTAGTTTTGTTTTGTTTTTTTCAAATATTGATGTTTAACAGAGTAAGGAAATGTGAACATTATTAAAAAAAAAAAAAGTCTTATTTAGTTCAGTTTAGCTGGATTAATTGCAGTTTTTTTTGTTTAAACAACTTATTAAGTCAATATTAATAGCCCTCTTAAAATGTATTTATGTATTTTTTGATTGCTACAGAACAAACCACTGTTGTCTAGTGACTTGCCTATTTAACCTAATTATATTGGCTAGATATATTATGCCCCTTTTTACAAGATGTAAAATAAGTCTCTGATGTCCCTATAGTGTGTATGTGGAGATTCAGCTCAAAATACCACACAAATTATGTTTTATAACTCTATGAAACTGCCCCATTTAGGCTTTGGTCCTAATTGTGCCATTTTGGTGACTGTCGCTTTAAATTCAAATGAGATTGTGCTCTTTTCAAAAGAGGGCGGAGCTACAAACGCCTATGTGTCAGCATAGTGGCAGATTGAAAAACAACACTAATGTCCTATGCTAATGAGGGAGAGATCGTCACTAATGGGTGGGACTTTCCCCCTCTGATGACACGTTCAAAGGGAGAATGTCAATCAAAGTGTTTCTGCAGACTGTTTTTATCAAGTGTAATTATAAAAAATAAAATTAATAAATGCTGGTTATATTCACACACTGCCACACAACTGTGTTTAAACCCCTTATAAAATTGATTCTCACATAATAGGTTCCCTTTAAGCAGAATACTAGCAAAATAGCTAGTAAAATATTATATTAATAATGTCATTAAACAGCACTTAGGAAATATTTTAAAAAGAATTCAAATGACTAATTTTGACTTAAACTGTAATTGTGATGCTGTTGTCTTCAGTGTTGAACATCAGAGTGGTTTGTTTCCTGATTCACAGGCTCTCGAGAGCACGAGCACACATGTGGACGTCCTCTGGGAATCCGCGTGGGACCCAACGGCACCTTGTTTGTAGCTGATGCCTATTTGGGACTGTTTGAGGTCAATCCTGTCACAGGTACAGAAGGAAATCCACATACTCAAAAAGAAAAAGGCACAGCTCATTTAAAAAAGGATAGTTCGTTTTTGTTGTTCACTTGTTTATTAAACTTTTACAAAAATAGCAGCAGGGTGGCACGGTGGCTCAGTGGGTAGCACTGTCACCTCACAGCAAGAAGGTGGCTGGTTCGAGTCCCGGCTGGGCCAGTTGGCGTTTCTGTGTGGAGTTTGCATGTTCTCCCTGTGTTGACGTGGGTTTCCTCCGGGTGCTCCGGTTTCCCACGCAGTCCAAAGACATGCGCAATAGGTGAATTGGGTAAACAAAATTTGCCGTAGTGTATGAGTGTGTGTGTGAATGAATGTTTATGTGTGTTTCCCAGTACTGGGTTGCGGCTCGAAGGGCCTCCGCTGCGTAAAACATATGCTGGAATAGTTAGCGGTTCATTTCGCTGTGGCGACCTCTGATAAATAAGGGACTAAGCTGAAGGAAAATGACTGAATGAATAAATAGCAGGATTAATGTAAGAATATAAACAAATATTGTTCCGAGCCCTTCACCCAAAATAAATGGAAATTACAATTACACAAACACAAAAAAGGCTGTATTTAGTGTCAATTATGTACAAAATACAAGTTGGTTTGTTAAAAGTTTAGAAATAACCCATGGACAACATGCATATGTACATCAACAAACAAAAATGACGAATGTACAAATTCACAAAAGCTTATATTCAGTTACAGGGCTTTATTCAGGTGCTGGAAATCTTTGAAAATGCCTGAATTTTAGTTTAGTTTTCAAGCTTTGATTTTGGATAAAGTGCTTGAAAATGTCATTGTTGTTTTCATAATAATGCATCTTACTATACAGGTAATAATTAAATATTTAAATTGAATATATCTTAATAAAGAGAGAAAATTACAGAAATTTCATGTTGGGCTTGGGTCAAACATGCCATCAAAAATGATCTTTTGAATACTTTACTATACTATAATATACTACACTGTCTTATACTACACTTAATACACTTCATTGAACATCTTCACACAGACATCACCTATATACTATATAACTGCAGGTTAACTACATTCATATACAATCATTTTAACTGAAAGTAATTAGTTAATATTTAGTTAGTCTTTTAGTTAAAGTAATGGGCTTGGGTCAAACATGCCATCAAAAATGATCTTTTGAATACTATACTATGCTATAATATACTACACTGTACTATACTACACTTAATACACAAATACACTTCATTGAACCTCTACACACAGACATCACCTATATACTATATAGCTGCAGGTTAACTACATTCATATACAATCATTTTAACTGATAAAGTAATTAGTTAATATTTAGTTAGTCTTTTAGTTAAAGTTATGAATAACTATTAACGTTATAGTAACTAATAGCCTTAACTTTTCTGATTTTGATGAATTTGACTTTGTAATGCAAAAATGTGCACCTTTAAAGCTGCTTTGAAAGCATAATTATTGTGAAAAGCACTTTACAGATAAACTTGAATTGAATACTATACTGTATCAAATATTATCTAATATAACGTGATGGAGTATGTATGTAAATATGTAATTTGCCACAATTGTAAAGCGCTGGGGAAGTTTGAAAATGCATCTGAAAGGGCTTGAAAGTTTGACTCGGAAAAGGTCTAAGAATTGTGCAGTTAAATTCAATCTGCAATTGAAAAAAGACGCCCTTAACTTAGATTGACAGTCTGTGCAAGAAGTACTCACACAGTCAGGAAAAAGTACAATTTTTAAATGGGTCCCATGTCTCAAAAAAAACACTAAAGCTGACATTTATTCTAAATCTTTTTTTTATTTATTTTTTTAGGTTTAGCACATCTCGCATTCAGTTGTCAAAAGTTGGAGGAAAACTGTTTTCATAGTAGAAGAATGCATTAAAGGGATGCTTCTTTTTTATTATTCGTTTCATAAACTTTTACAAAAATAGCAGGATAAAGGTACAGGAGAATATAAACATATTGTTACCAGCCCTTCACCCCAAAAAAATAAAGGAAATTAGACACACACACACACACACACACACTCTAAGCAGGGTATCCACGGGGTCTTAAAAAGTCTTAAAATGTCTTACATTTTAAAAACAATTCTCTGAAATATTATGTAAAGCTACCCAATAGATCCAATAAAACTTTTAGAACAGTCTGTTGTGCATACATTTTCTATTTTAAAGTTTTTTTAAAGTTATGTTGAAAAAATATATATGTAAGACCCTAGGTCAGCTTGTTTTGACACATTACTTAAAATATGTGGCTAAGAAATAACTAATTAGAATTATTATTTTTTTTTATGTGGCAAGTAAATTTTTTTTCCTGCTGGGCGATTAAAATAAATCCTAGCGTTTAGCCCAATATAAGTCTGGGATTTCATTCTTCATGTTCTTAAAAAGGTCTTAAAAAGTCTTACATTTGACTTTGTGAAACCTGCAGGAACCCTGGCGAAGGGCCATGGCTACAGTGTGAATGATGTATAAAATACATGTTGGATTGTTAAAATTGAGAAAAAGCCCATTTACAAGATTCACATGTACATCAACAAACCAAAATTATGAACAAACAATACACAGGTACTTATGATACTGACCTTATTCTGCAATGTGGAAGTGTGCTTGTTTATGAGATTGTTTTAGGAGTTCTGTTTCAGTGCCTATAGGAGAAATGACTAGGAATAATAAACTGTAGAAAACGATCAAACTGCTTGCTCTACAAACAAGTGTGTTCATGACTACACATAAAAAGCAGAATAATATAATAAGAAAATACCAGTTTGCGACATCAAGCAGCATAATGATCTGTTTTTAACGTCTAAAAATCAATGAAGTGAATGAGACCGGAAGTCTCGAGCCAAAAAGATTCCAATGGCTGCGCCTACTCGAATGTAAAGAATTAAGTTAATACAATTAAGTTCAATTAAATCTGCAGTTCAAAAGACATTATGAAGCTCAGTTTGACCGTTTGTAGATGTACTCCCATTTTCATTGATTCATTCATTTTCCTTCGGCTTAGTCCCTTATTTATCAGGGGTCGCCACAGCGGAATGAACCACCAACTTATCCAGCATAGGTTTTACACAGCGGATGCCCTTCCAGCTGCAACCCAGTACTGGGAAACACCCATACACACTAATTCACACACATGCACTACAGCCAATTTAGTTTATGCAATTCACGTATAGCGCATGTCTTTGGACTGTGGGCAAGCCAGAGCACCTGGAGGAAACCCACGCGAACGCGAGGAGAACATACAAACTCCACACAGAAATGCCAAACGACCCTGCAGGAACTCGAACCAGCGCCCTTCTTGCTGTGAGGTGACAGTGCTAACCACTGAGCCACTGTGTTGCCCTACTCCCATTTTCTAATTAAAAAAAAATAAAAAATGGGTGCCATGTGTCAGAAAAATAGTACTAGAATTGAAATTTATTGTAAACCTAATTATTTTTCTAAACGAATGAAGCACAGTCTATCTTGCATCTAGTTCCATCCATTAGAAGAATGAATTAATAAAAATGTAAATAAAATTATAAATAAAGTTAGTAACACTTTAGTTATGGTCCATTAGTTAATGTTAGTTAATGTATTGACTAACATGAACAAATAATTAGTAATACATTTATAACATCTTTGTTAACGTTAGTTAATGTTCGTTCATTCATTCATTCATTCATTTTCCTTTGGCTTAGTCTCTGTTTCAGAGATCGCCACAGCGGAATGAACCGCCAACTATTCCAGCATATGTTTTACGCAGTGGATGCCCTTCCAGCCGCAACCCAGTACTGGGAAACACCCACACACTCATTCACACACACTCACACACTATGGCTAATTTAGTTTATTCAATTCACCTATAGCTCATGTCTTTGGACTGTGGTGGAAACCGGAGCACCCGGAGGAAACCCACGCAAACATGGGGAGAACATGCAAACTCCACACAGAAACTGGCCCAGCTGAGACTCGAACCAGCGACCTTCTTGCTGTGAGGCGAAAGTGCTAACCACTGTGCCACCATTAATGTTATTTAAGTTATCACATTAATGTTACTCACTAATGTTAAAAAAGCACAACTTTGGATTTTACTAATGCATTAGTAAATGTTGAACTATGATTAGTAAATGCTTTACAAGATTATTCATATTTAATGTTAGTAAATACATCTAAAGTATTACCTATATCTAAGTATAAACTGTATAGAACTGTTGATGCAAAAATAAAACACTCAGAAATAAATGGTATTTTTATGATATATTAAAAGTCCACATGAAATCTAAATTTACCATGCTTATTTTGCTAGTGTACATTGTTAGTCTTAAAGTGAACTGTTAATCTATACCAGTTATCATTCATTCATTTTCTTTTCGGCTTAGTCCCTTTATTAATCTGTGGTCGCCACAGCAGCATGAACCGCCAACTTATCCAGCATATGTTTTATGCAGCGGATGCCCTTCCAGCTGCAACCCATCACTGGGAAACATCCACACATACCCATTCACACTCATACACGATGGACAATTTAGCTTACCCAATTTACCTGTACTGCATGTCTTTGGACTTGTGGGGGAAACCGGAGCACCCGGAGGAAACCCACGCCAACACGGGGAGAACATGCAAATTCCACACAGAAACGCCAACTGACCGAGCCGGGACTCAAACCAGCGACCTTCTTGCTGTGAGGCGATTGTGCTTCCCACTGCGCCACCGTGCTGCCCTATACCAGTTAATCCACTGAAAAAAAAAAGTAATATCTTAAAGAAATAGTTTATACCAAATCTGCTCCAAATCCTGCATGTATGTATTCATTTCCACAGGACAGAAATGTAGGAAATAAAGTGATCACATCTGTCAAGCTCTAAATAGAACAACCGTCTCTTTTTTTTGTTTGTTTGTTTGTTTATTCTCAGGTGAGGTAAAATCTCTGGTGAGCACTGAGAAGAGGATCGCCGGTCGACGTCTGGGCTTTGTGAATGATCTGGATGTGACTCAGGATGGGAAAAAGGTGTACTTCACAGACTCCAGCAGCAGGTGGCAGCGCAGAGACTTCATGCACCTGATCATGGAGGCCACAGCAGATGGACGGTAACTGGGTCATGACCAATTCCTGTGCATTTCATGGCTTTATGCACTTTTATTGTGCATTTTGGCATCTGATTGTTTTTATAGGAAACGCTGTATGAGCAGAGCATCTAATGTTTCTTGTGTGGCTGTTTCAGCGTCCTCGAGTATGATACGGAGACTAAGGAAGTTAATGTGATGATGGAGAACCTCAGGTTTCCTAACGGCATCCAGCTCTTCCCTGATGAGGAGTCTGTTCTGGTGGCTGAAACCACAATGGCAAGAATCAAGAGGTGATGCTCACTGTAGTGTTTACATGTAGTTGAAGTCAGAATTATTAGCCCTCCTGTATATATATTTTTCAGTTTCTGTTTAACGGAAAGAAGATTTATTTCAACACATTTCTGGACATGATAGTTTTAATAACTCATTTCTAATAACTGATAAGATGTCGTATTGGACATACAAGACTAACCCATGCCTTTTTGCTTAAAGATGAAGACCCCACTCAATGTTTGTATTGCACAATTCCCCTTACTGTAAAGCACATTTTAGTGGTCTGTCCTGCTTTTAATGATTCCAGAAGACTTTTATTATGAAATTAACTCTCTTAAGGACATTTTTAACAAAGTAACACCAGGAAAAATATTAGAATTTTTATTATGTATTAATGCAAAAAATCTTATTTAATGAATATTATATGAATGAATATTATATATATGAATATGAATATTATGTATTCATTTGTAAGTTGTTTTTAATTGTATATTTATTATTGAAATGTTCTTGCCATGAAAATAGCCTTGGTTGCTGACATGGCATTAAATTAAAACAAACAAACAAAAATCTAATAACTGATTTCTTTTATGTTTGCTATGTGACAGTACATAATATTTTATTAGATGTTTTTCAAGACACTAGTATTCAGCTTAAAGTGACATTTAAAGGCTTAACTAGGCTAATTAGGCAAGTTAGGTTAATTAGGCAAATCATTGTACAACAATGTTAAGTTCATTGTATAACGATGGTTTGTTCTGTAGACAATCGAAACAAATAATGCTTAAGAGAGCTAATAATATTGACCATAAAATGGTTTTTAAAAAAAATAAAAACAGCTTTTGTTTTAGCTGAAGTAAAACAAATAAGACTTTCTCCAGAAGAAAAAATATTGTAGGAAATACTATATGAAAAATATTATATGAAAAATTCCTTGCTGTGTTAAACATCATTTGGGAAATATTTGAAAAAGATTTTTTTTTTAAATCACAGGAAGGCTAATAATTCTGACGTCAACTGTACAGTTGATTTGGTTTCTGTTTTTCCTTAATTAATCGTTTGACTCCTCAGGTTAAAAACTAGGGCTGGTTCATTATAAGCTCACTTTGAACACATCAGTCCTGCCCCGTCACATGTTTATTGGCTTTCACAGCTCACACCTATCTTGATTTGTGTATTCCTCATTCGATGCTACTGGAGGCACAGGCTGTTCTCTTTACCTGGACACATGATGATCCAAGGCTACAGGCTCCTTCATTAAGCGTCCTGTGTGCAGAGATGCATAGCGTGTTTCTCTGAAGCTAATGTGCTCTCAGTGCTGTGGACATTTTAATATTTATGCACCTTCACCTTGTGCACTGGTGATTTGGGATGCTCTGGTTGAATCATTAAAAGTGATGCTGGGGAAACATGACTCTTAGATTAAGGCCAGACACTGCGGGTTTTATATATGCACCTGTCAGTTTCTTTTAGTCTACTGTAAAGAAAATATCCATAAATATAAATTTTTCGCCATTCTGTTTGTTTCTTTAGAGTTTAACAGAGTTCCCACACATCTTGAAAGTACTTGAATTGGAGACATATGAATTCAAGGATCCTTGGACAAACATGGGTCCATGAAATTGCTTGAATTAAATTTGTTTATGGTGCTACTTTGACAATTGTACTGTGCTTCTGTCAAAACAGAAAAAAATTGAGATTCTTAATCTAAAAATCTTAAATTTAAATCATTTGATAAATATTTCAGAAACCACATTTAGTTATTACCAGTATTGAACTCAACATATTTTATTAAAGGTGCTGTATGTGCGTTTTTGACTCTTCTAAAGCATACAAATACCATAATATGTTTGCAGATATTTAAGAAACATGCTTAGAGAACATTATTGTTTATCTGAAAAACAATGCTGAAGTCAGTTATTCTGCTTGAAAATGTGAGTTACGTGCCGGAACGACTGTCTTTGTTTTTTTTGTTTTTTTAACTTGCCCATTGCCAGTTTACCCAATTATAAATCAGCACCCCTGGTTGCCTTGGTGGAAAACCACATATTTCAATTATTCAGTCGGAAGACTCTCAAAGCATGCGTTCGTGACCGAAATGCGACCTCAGTTGGACAGTAGCAGCCTCCGAAATGAGACGCAGATTAAGAGTTCCACATAAGGTTATTAATTAGCAAATAATGTAAATATTACAAACTTAAACATTAGGTGAGCAGGTTACATTGTAACCGCGTGTCCTAATAAAACGCTACTTGACGAGATTTGCAGTGATAAGCAATTTGGCTGTTTGCACCAGACGAAACACGACAGAAATTTAAATGCAGCCATTCAGAAGCATAGAATAGTGCACTCACTGCACTCCAACAAAATGGTACGGTTTATAATCTAATTAATAAATATTAAACCTCTTTAACATTATTAAATGTAGATGCTGAATCATTCATAGTGAGTCACAGTTCTAATGTTCAATTTCAAATGGTTTATTTCATTTTCAAGATCTGAGGTGAACTCTCTGCTGCTGCTTTCAGTAGTATGGCAATAAATGTCAGGTAAAATGGCATTCACACTCACATTATTAGCATTTAACACTGAATAAAGCACATGAGGTGTACCTGAGGTGATCAGTTTACCCTGTTGGTCAGCTGCAAGAAATAGAAGCCGTTTCTAATACATCAATTCGAGGTGTTGGCTAGAACAAAAACTTCTTTTAATATGAAAATATTCATTCCATCGCGTGCAGCTGCTTTTATTTAGAACACGATTTAAACCAGCCTTTAGGCTCGATAATCTCGCTGTTGGTCGTCAATCTGGCAACCTGCGCTTGCGTTTGTTTTGATCCAGGAATGCAATACCTAGTTCAACCACTGAGTGTCAAACATACCTACTGCACCTTTAAAATTCTTTGAAACTGATGGTTTAAAATTAATCTGAATTAAAAAAAATGACACTTTCAAAACAATGCTTCAAAATTGGTGGTGCTTTAAAAGTCCTTGAATTTGGTGTTCATGAAGTAGTTGGAACTGTGGTTTAATTTCAATGCATATTTTCATCTCAATTTTTGAACATAATCGCAAACATGACCTGTTCAGCTTAAATGATTGATAATCTTTTAACTTTTTGGTGCTTAGATTTAGCTTGGTCTAATTTTTATAAATTTAACAACAAAAGTTTTATGTATTTAAGTTTATAAATATAATAAAACCAAACAATAAATGTAAATTTATTCAATATATTTTTTCAAATAATTATTTTTACAGACAGAAATATTTGACAGAAAAGCTAAATATTTGAACAAATTATTCATATCAAATATGAAGTTCATTCATTCAGTCATTCATTTTCCTTTGACTTGATCTCTATTTCAGAGGTTGCCACAGCAGAATGAACCACCAACTATTCCGGCATATGTTTTACGCAGCGGATGCCCTTCCAGCCACAACCCAGTTCTGGGGAACACCCATACACACTCATTCACACACTCATACATTACGGCCAATTTCATTCATTCATTTTCTTTTCGGCTTAGTCCCTTTATTAATCTGGGGTCACAACAGCAGAATGAACCACCAATTTATCCAGCATATGTTTTACGCAGCTGATGCCCTTCCAGCTGCAACCCATCACTGGGAAACATCCATACACACTCATTCACACACATACACTACGGACAATTTAGCTTACCCAATTCACCTATAGCGCATGTCTTTGGACTTGTGGGGGAAACCGGAGCACCCGGAGGAAACCCACACGAACACAGGGAGAACATGCAAACTCCACACAACCACTGGTCCAGCTTTAACTCGAACCAGCGACCTTCTTGCTGTGAGGCGACAGTGCTAACCACTGAGCCACCGTGCCACAGAAATATGAAGTTGATATCTTAAAATAATGAACTTTCAGTGGTATTTTCATTCGCCGCACTACCAAACATCACCTTCTGATGACATCCAGTTACCATTAGTGAAGATACAAACCATATTTTTTCAGACTTTTCACAAAATTTGTAAAGTAGACATCCAGTTGTACAGTAGTATTGGCAAAAACCAGAGCGAGAAACCAGGCAGTGTGTTATAGTTGGCGCTGCATCACAAACAGGGAGTTACGTTCTAAAAATAACCCACAATATGTGAAATCCGCGAAGTAGTCAGCTTTATTTTTTACTATTATTAAAGATGTTTTAAGGCGGTAAAACCCCTCACTACACACTTTATACACTTTTCTCAGACAGCCATTAAAATTTTTCCTACAGTCACTGATCCACAAAGCTAAAGCAGACTCCATCCATACGATGATCTTGTTGCAGACAGTTACAATCCTATTTGCATCTTTGTTGAAACTTATTGCTGCTGTCGCCCTTATGTTATTTCCCTTCTTCTTTATGTAATAAACTGAAGATGTATTTATTCCGTAATGCGCCCTACAGCTACGTAACTTCTACCTTTAGCATGTCCAGAAGTCCAACTGTTTATGCGATGGTTAGCATCTTCCTCTGCCTTTTGAGTGCTACCACAGGTGCCTGTGAAGGTGCAGAACGTTACATCGACATTGTGGGGTTTGTTGGAGAGAAAACATGCAAACATACAGTACAGCACGTCAGAGTCACACTGCTAGCCATCGAAGATTTATGTAAATTTGGCAAGCTGAACGCATTCTGTACTGTACAGGAGACACGGCACGAAAGAGATGGTCTACAGCCAATCAGGACGCAGACTGTATTTAAAACCACTGTATTTAAAAAGTGTTCAAACAACATTGTGTTTTTTTCACTGCTCATGTTTTTAATGCTGCGTATTGAATCTTTGCTTTGTTCTCTTGCCAGAGTTCACGTGTCTGGTCTCAATAAAGGAGGAATGGATACGTTTATAGAGAACCTGCCGGGTTTTCCCGACAACATTCGGCGCAGTTCTTCAGGTGGATACTGGGTGGCCATGTCTGCTGTGCG
Source organism: Danio choprae (assembly GCA_903798125.1). Lineage (NCBI taxonomy): Eukaryota > Metazoa > Chordata > Actinopteri > Cypriniformes > Danionidae > Danio > Danio choprae. Next base: position 2,075,234 of record CAIGQW010054451.1, read on the forward strand.
GCCAAACCCAGGCTTCTCCATGCTGGACTTCCTTTCTCAAAGACCCTGGCTGAAGAAACTCATCTTTAAGGTGAGCTGTCTCTGTCTACTAAAGGGCTACTGTTTTACCACCTTTTACAAGATGTAAGATAAGTCTTTGGTGTCTCCAGAATGTGTCTGTTAATTTTCAGCTCAAAATACCCATCAGATTATTTATTGTACAATGCAGAATACTCACTTTCTGGAGACTCACTCTAAATGATTCATTTGAATCGGTGAGTTGTTGACTCACTAATTGGATCATTTGTATCAGTGAGTTGTATACTGCAGACTCGCTGTGAATAAATCATTTGAATCGTTGAGGTTTTTTTTCTACCGAAGACTCACTCTGAATGCATCATTTGAATTGGTGAGTTGTTGACTCACTAATTGGATCATTTGAATTAGTTAGTTGTTTACTGGAGACTCACTCTGAATAAATCATTTGAATTAGTGAGTTGTTTACTGGAGACTCACTCTGAATAAATCATTTGAATCAGTGAGTTTTTTGTCCAGCATATGTTTTACGCAGCGGATGCCCTTCCAGCTGCAACCCATTTCTGGGAAACATCCATACACGCCCATTCACACTCATACACTACGGACAATTTAGCTTACCCAATTCACTTATACCGCATGTCTTTGGACTTGTGGGGGAAACCGGAGCACCTGGAGGAAACCCACGCCAACACGGGGAGAACATGCAAACTCAACACAGAAACGCCAACTGACCCAGCCGAGGCTCGAACCAGTGACCTTCTTGCTGTGAGGCGAACAAGCTGCCCATTTTGGGGTTTTTTTACTGGAAATTCACTCTAAATTGATAATTTTTTACCACCTTTTACAAGATGTAGAATGTGTCTGTTGATTTTCAACTCAAAATACCCATCAGATTATTTATTGTACAATGCAGAATACTCACTTTCTGGAGACTCACTCTGAATGATTCATTTGAATCGGTGAGTTGTTGACTCATTAATTGGATCATTTGTATCAGTGAGTTGTATACTGCAGCTTCACTATGACTAAATAATTTGAATCGGTGAGGTTTTTTTTTTCTACCGAAGACTCACTCTGAATAGATTGTTTGAATTAGTGAGTTTTTTACTGAAGACTTACTCTGAATGCATCATTTGAATTGGTGAGTTGTTGATTCACTAATTGGATCATTTGAATTAGTGAGTTGTGTACTGCAGACTCACTCTGAATAAAGCATTTGAATCTGTGAGTTGTTTACTGGAGACTCACTCTGAATAAATCATTTGAATTGATGAGTTGTTTACACACTAATTGGATCATCTGAATCAGTGAGTTGTATACTAAAGATTCACTCTGAATAAATCATTTGAATCGGTGAGGTTTTTTACTGAAGACTCACTCTGAAGAAATCGTTTGACTTAGTGAGTTGTTTACTGGAGACTACTCCAAATAAATCATTTGAATCGGTGAGTTGTTTACTGGAGACTCACTCTGAATAAATCATTTGAATCGGTGAGTTGTTTACTGAAGACTCACTCTGAATAAATCATTTGAATCAGTGAGTTGTTTTTTTTTGACTGGAGACTCACTCTGATAAGATCATTTGAATCAGTGAAGTTGTTTAAACAAAATAAAATCCTCCCATGTGTTTATTGGACTGTCCCTCTCCCTTGTGCAGGAAGGTTTTTTTTTTCATCAAGAAACCTTTGAACATAAGAGGAAAGACACAAAAAGAGCGATGTATTGCCTTTTATACTTCATATCACAAAATATACACTCCTTTAAGTTTCACAAGCAAAAATAAATATATTAACTAAGAAAGGACAGTGGTAATGCGGTTATGGTCACACCCCTATTTTCAGCTCTTCAGTC
>CAIGQW010054451.1:2077112-2095816 GCA_903798125.1 Danio choprae
GGATGTTTCTCTGTGTGTTGTGTTTTCAGCTCTTCAGTCAGGACACTCTGTTGAAGTTTGTGCCGCGTTACAGTCTGGTGGTGGAGCTGCAGGGCGACGGGACATGCGTGCGCAGTTTCCACGATCCTCAGGGCCTGGTTTCGGCCTACAGCAGCGAAGCTCACGAGTACAGCGGACACCTCTACCTGGGCTCCTTCCGCTCGCCATATCTGTGCAAGCTGGATCTGAGCAAAGTGTGAAACTCCACAGATGCTCCGCTTCTTTAACCGTGGCTTCCAGACGAACAGATTTTCAAGCAATTAACGCTGGCAACGCATCAACAAAAACACTAATCAACTTCTTCCAGATTAGTCAACAAATGAACAAACACAGTCCTTTCATTTTAACCCCGTATTCTTCTTTTAGCTCCGACAGATGCCTGTTTTTTTGTTTTTCATTGATCTGCGTGGGTGATTTTTCCTTTTTTTTAGAGCCGTGCGACACATAATGAGCTCTCAGACAGGCTGTTTTTAAATCAAAAGACGTGCCATTACTATTTTTGTTTCTCGGTGCGGTGTCTCTGCTCGTTTTATCTGCACCGACCTTAATATAGATCTGCCAACTGGTTTTCTTGAAGATGCTGAACAAGGCGGCAGAATAGAGATGTTGTTTGGGGGAAGTGAAAGGACGTTTCGGGTTCATTGTGAAATGAATCTCTGAAACACACAGCTATAGTTATTTCTGGTTTTAAAAATGTCCAAAAGTGTGGTTATTTTTAATCGAGTGGTTGAAAGTATTAATTCATCATTATTTGTATATGTTGCCGTGTCACTCTTGCCTGATAAATAATGCTGGCTTTACAGTATTTAGCACACCTTAGTTTTTTTTTCCATTCATATTTCATCAAATGTCCATAAGAATTATCAGCAATAATGTCATTAAAACAGTGGTTCTCAAATGGTGGGTCGCACAGCGCGGACCAACAGTGCTAAATGGAAGTACTTGCGTAGGAAGTCAAAATCTTACCATATATATTTTTTCATTTTGCATTCCTGTAGTTTAAACAGTATAGCATGAAGATTGGGTGGGTTTGATTCCCAGGAAATGCATGAATTGTGAAATGGAGACACTGAACATGTAACTTTAAATTAAATCTTCAAACCAAAGTCATGTTGATGTCTACGATTGTGTTTAAGGTTGATGCTAATTGGGTCAAAAGAAAATAGGACTGTCTTAAATTATATCTACACTAAAAAAAACTTAATTTTGCTGCTTGTTCCAACTAATTTCTTAAAATGAGCTGAATCATCAACAATTCTTGAGGGTTTTTTTTGGGACAACTCAAATGTTTAGTTCAATCCACTTCAATTTTGTAACTTAATCGGTTTGTGTTGGGACAACATGAAGGAATTGTGTGGAAGCCAGAATTTTTTACAGTGTATATCTATATAGATATATCATACGCATAAGCATTACTAAAGGGCAGTTTACACTGATGTAAACTTAAAATAGCTTGTTTTAGGTTTATGGTCATTCATTTATATTCCAACAGCATTTTCAGGACCTTTAAAGTGCACATTTTTGAAATCAATAACATCATAATCCGTGTATATTACAAAAACCAGGGGACATGATATTCACGTGCAAGCGAGTACAAAAACCTGAACGTAAAGAGGACTACAGAAGCATGTAATTGTAGTTTATACAGAGAATATCACCAAAAACTTGCTCTTCAACCCCTTCTTTACACATTTTCACAAATGTGCCACAAAGCTTTTAGATAATCGTGTTGTGTAGCATAAATGCCTCTAAGTGCATTGTAAATGTACAAGCATATATAAAAAGTCAACTTTTAAAGGTGCTGTTTGTAAGTTTTTGACGCCTCTAAAGCATAAAAATACCGTAATATGTTTGCAGGTATTTAAGAAACATTCTAAGAGAACATTATTGTTAATCTGAAAAACAATGCTGAAGTCAGTTATTCTGCTTTGAAAATGTGCGTTTCGTGCCGGAACGGCTGTCTTTGTTTTGGTTCTTTTAACCCGCCCACTGCCAGTTTAGCCAATTATATTTCAGCACCCTGGGTTGCCTTGGTGGAAAACACCATATTTCATTCATTCAGTCAGAAAGGCTTTCAAAGCATGCGTTCTTGACCGAAATACGACCTCCGGTGGACAGTAGCAGACCCAAATAGAGACGCAGATTCAGAGTTCCATGAGGTGGTTATTAATTAGCAAATAATATAAATATTATGAGCGTAAACATTAGGTGAGCAAGTTACATTGTAACCCCGTGTCCTAACAACACGCTTTGTGACGAGATTTGCAGTGATAAGCAATTTGGCTGTTTGCACCAGACGAAACACGATAGAAATTGAAATACAGCCATTCAGAAGCACAGAATAGTGCACTTACTGTACTCCAGTGAAATGGTACGGTTTATAATCTATTTAATAGATATTAAACCTTTTTAACATTTAATAATGTAGATGCTGAATCACTGATATACCTTTATGCTTGACAGTTAAGCACACTTCTGTTGATGTCAGAAGTCAATCTGGCAACCTGCGCTTGCATGTGTTTTAAACCAAGCATGCAATACCAAGTCTAACCACTGGGTGTCAAACTTGCATACTGCACCTTTAAGATTGTTCGTTTTTATGGATTTATGATTTTTAGTTATGAGTTTAAATAAAACGTTTTCATTTTATTGTGTAATCTACTGATGAATATATCTTGCAAACTGAAATACTCGTCGACGTTTACCAACACTGTAAAAATGCAGGGTTCCATACAATTCATTCATGCCGTCCTAACACACATCGATTAAGTTAACAAATTTAAGTGGATTGAACATAAAACCATTAAGTTGAGTTAAAAACAATTACGTTGTTTTAGTTTATTTTAAGTGAAGTTTCGAGAGGATCACGTGATATGATTGATTGCGGCTGGTCACTCATCTGTAATCATTAGTAAACCAATCAGATCACTCTAAACTCACTATAAATAGCTCGTCTAGTCTTACTCCCTTATCTTTGTTTGTTTTGAAGAATATCCCCCATCCACCCCATCTCCCCCTTTCCTCCTTTACCAGGGGGAGCTCTCGAGAACTACCTGATCTTGTACCCCCTTACATGCTCATTGACCAGGCGGGAGCCCTGGCCTCAATGATCTCCGAGCTCAGAGTTCTCTCCCGGGTAAACCTGCTAAAATTGCCATGCAATATCTAAGTGTGAACTCTTGAAATAAGCAGTTTGAACACTTTATCCGTAGATTTGTTTTGTTTTTTAGCTTGCATAGAATAAAAAAAGGTGCCATGTTTTTTTACAGATATGTTTATACTAATTTTTAGATATGGGAAGAGTTAAGAAATCCATATTTTATGGAACAATCCTGACTTTCAATCCCAACACATTAAAACATGAAGAGTTCAGATACAAAAACCTCTAAGTGCTATTAGAATTTTTCTTCTAAAATAAGCATTTTTTTCTCGGCGTCCTATTTTTTTTGTTGAGATGTTTTACTTGAAAGGCAGTTAAGAGAACTAAATATTTGCCGTAAAGGTAAATAAAAAAAAAATAAACCTACACGCAGGAGCCAGAGAAAAACACCAGAATTTCAGATGGTACTTATGAGTTTGTGCATATGACCTCTTCATTTCTTATTCTAACAAATTAACATGTCATGAGTGTGAATGAGATTTTATGCATGCTTATGACAACTGTTATTAAGTGTCAGTCACTTTAAATGCAAAGATGACATTGTTTCTTATGATAACTTGACATACAGTGCATCCAGAAAATATTCATGGCGCTTCACTTTTTCCACATTTTTTTTATGTTACAGCCTTATTCCAAAATGGATTGAATTCATGTATTTCCTCAACATTCTACACACAATACCCCATAATGACCATGTGAAAAAAGATTTTTTTGAAATTGTTGCAAATTTATTAAAAATAAATAACCTGAATAATCACATGTACATCAGTATTCACAGCCTTTGTCATGAAGCTCTAAATTGAGCTCAGGTACATTGTGTTTCCACTGATCATTCTTGAGATGTTTCAGCAGCTTCATTGGAGTTCACCTGTGGTAAACTCAGTTGAATGGACATGATTTGAAAAGGCATACACCGGTCTATATAAGGTCCCAGGGTTGACAGTGCATGTCAAAGCACAAACCAAGCATGAAGACAAAGGAATTGTCTTTAGACCTCAGAGACAGGATTGTCTCGAGGCACAAGGCTGGTGAAGGTTACAGAAATATTTCTGCTGCTCTGAAAGTTCCAATGAGCACAGTGGAAGATGTTTGGAACCACCAGGACTCTTCCTAGAGCTGGCCGGCCATCTAAGCTGAGTGATCGGGGGAGAAGGGCCTCAGTCAGGGAGGTGATCAATAACCTGATGGTCACTCTGACTGAGCTCCAGCGTTCTTCTGTTGAGAGATGAGAACCTTACAGAAGGACAACCATCTGTGCAGCAATCCACCAATCAGGCCTGTATGGTAGAGTGGCCAGACGGAAGCCACTCCCCACCTGGAAATTGCCAAAAGGCATCTGAAGGACTCTCAGACAATAAGAAAACCAGGCACCGCTCATCACCAGACTAATACCATCCCTTCAGTGAAGCATGGTGGTGGCAGCATCATGCTGTGGGGGTGTTTTTCAGCAGCAGGAACTGGAAGACTAGTCAGGATAGAGGGAAAGACGAATGCAGCAATGTACAGAGACATCCTGAATGAAAACCTGCTTCAGAGTGCTCTTGACCTCAGACTGGGGCGACAGTTCATCTTCCAGCAGGACAATGACCCAAAGCACACCGCCAAAATATCAATGGAGTGGCTTCACAACAACTCTGTGAATGTCCTTGAGTGGCCAGCCAGAGCCCAGACCTAAATCCTATTAAACATCTCTGGAGAGATCTGAAATTGTCTGTACCTCATCGCTTCCCATCCAACCTGAAAATTCCCAAAGACAGGTGTGCCAAGCTTGTGGCATCATATTCAAAAAGACTTAAGGCTGTAATTGCTGCCAAAGGTGCATCAACAAAGTATTGAGCAAAGGCTGTGAATACCCAAGTACATGTGATTTTCAGGTTTTTTTATTTTTAATAAATTTGCAACCATTTAAAAAAATCTTTTTCCACATTGTCATTATGGGGTATTTTGTGTAGAATGTTGAGGAAATACATGAATTTAATCCATTTAGAATAAGACTATAACATAAAAAAAAAAAAAGTGGAAAAAGTGAAGCGCTATGAATACTTTCCGGATGCAAATGTAAACCAATACATCACAACCGTCTTCATCTTTGTCATGACAACTTGACATTACCAAGACAACATAACTTGTCATAAATCTGTCATAAACATGATTGTCATGAAGCATTACTTGTCATGAATATTTTTCTGATCACGTCTTCAGTGGAACAAACTGTATGTCACTAAAATGTCTCATTAAAAGTGTGATAACACTGTCAAATCATTTATAACGGCATCATTTATATTTAATGACAAATTCAGCTAGTACCACTGTAGTCGAGGTCAATAAAATAAAATGACGCTGTTATAATATTCATGACACATTTATACAGGCTTCATGACGATCATGTTTATGACAGATTTATGACAGTGATATTGAAGTCGTCATGACAAAAACAGGTTGTGATGTATTTGTTTATGACTGAGCGAATGACGCATAACGACTCATTCACATTCGTCACATGTAAAAGTATGACCCCTTCAAGTAAAGTGTTACCAAAAATATCTTCCTTTTACTCAACCCTACACCTAATCATCTTTTACATGAGAATACATTTAGTCGAATGCATCTGAAATCTGCTTTCTGAGGTAAACCCAGTTGAGAACCACTGTCCCATTGGATGCTTGTTCTAGATTCAAGTACAGTATGTCATACACACTCGGAAATAGATTAAAAACTCAATAAATCAGTTCCTACAATCCCATCATATGCGTTTGTGTATTTCTAGGGCCAGTTTACTTATGAGACGTGAAAGGAAAAGATTGAAGCGACGGCTCCTGATCTACTGGAGGTGCGTAAAAACCGCCTCTGAAACACCACTGAATAATTTACACTCAAGCTCAGCGTTTGATCAACTGAAGGTCACTGGGAGATACTGGACACGATGACCAATCACTGCACTGCGTCTGGTTATATTTGCACACATTCAGCACGGCGTTAAATTAGCATGAGGTATATCCACTGAAAAAGACAGGTCAGAAGTTATCAAAAGAACGACAATTAAAATACTCGGTCATCATCTTCTGCATCCAGGGAATGGACCATACGTCAAAGTGGCAGAAGAAGGTCTGCGAGGAAAAAAAAAAGATCAACATTTATGAGTGTGGATTTGCAATGTATTGTGGGAATTTACACAAGGTAAATCCATTTACATATAGAATTAGGGAAAATATATCAATTGAGAGTTACAGGCCTCAAGGATCAAGTTACGGCGATGCATATTTAAAATGTCGCCAATTAAATATCTGTATTGTGGATTTGACGTAGGTGACACAGAAGGGATTCACACACAAATTGTGATTTCAATCATACACACGGTTTTGAAATATCTTATATATTTTATCCACTTAAGTAAATATAGCCATTTTTTTGGTGAATTTGAACAAACTGACCAGGCCTGTATGGCCTATAATTTGAACAAATATTAACCATTTATATCCATTGAAATAAGAGTTTGGTCACTGAAAATCTTTAGGAATAGAAAGATAACACTTAAATTCAGACAAGTTATTGCAAAATAAATATATATATATATATTATACACACACACACACACACTAAACACCAGATTTAAGGACTTTCAATGACTTTTTAAAGCACCATTCATTTTGAAGCATTGTTTTAAAAAGTGTCATTAAAAAAAAAAAAAACTACAAATTAAGACCATTTTAAACAGTCATGTTCAAAGCACTTTAATAAAATTGAGGAGTTCAATACTGGTAATAATAAAATTTGATTATGAAACATTTGTCAAATGATTTCAAGGGCACTTATGATGAAAATCATCTTTTGTGAGCTGTTTGGACAGAACTGCGTGTAGGTTTAGTGTGTCTACAGTCATATTGGGGTGATATAAACACAATAAGTCTCTTTTTTTTTTTTATTTCCTGACGTTAAAATAGGGTCCAAATCCCTCCTATTTTGAGGCCGACTGCAACTTGACGTAGGAGTGTGGTTTCCCCGCCCACCGAATTGAGTGATAGACATGTATTAACATGTCTCCGTAGTAACGCATATAATCATATTAACAAGACAGATTGTGCCCAAAGCAATTGAAATTAAAAGATCTGTTCAGCTCGCTGTGATCATCAATCATCATCAAATGTAATCAAGAATGAGTTTATAAGTTTAAAATGTTTTTAAAACAGTGCATGTTTGTAATAAAGTCAGTAAAATTGCTACATAATTCATCACCACAGCCGCATAGCGTCAATACAATTATGAAAAGACGCTTCAATCCCGGTTTGTGGACTTAAATCAGGTTTATTTTGTACATTAACATAACTATGTCCATACAGCAGTGGACATTAACGTGTATCCTGTCACATTTGCCCTGCAAAAACAGTGCAAAGCTAATGTGTATGCGCGTGTGTGTGCACGCGAGCGAACTTTATAACGTCATTGTGTGTGACTCATTGCTTCAGAAAGGCTTAAATTAACTCCACAACAAATATATCAAATAACCACAGTGAAAGTTCTTACTGTAGTAAGGGAGATCTGCTTCATTCTTGTCTGTCACTGAGCTGTTTGTCTAAGTGATGGCTATGGCTGTAACACCCACGTGGGAACGGTGGGCGGGGAAAACCAGCTCATTAGCATTAAAGGCACAGGCAACAAAAACAGCTACAATCTTAAAACAGCTCACATTTCCCAGATTTAAACAGGTATAATAAATAATCTGATGGGTATTTTGAGCTGAAACTTTACAGACACATTCTGGAGACACAAAAGATTTATATTCAATCTTGAAAAATGGTTAAAATTGGTGCCCTTTAAATTCACGATTTTCTAAAATAAGGATCTCAAATTTTTTGTGTTTTTGACAGAAGCACAATACAATTGTTGAAATGGCACCATAAACAAGTTTAAATCAAGCACTAATTCAAGGATCTAGGTTTGTTTTGAAGTACTTTCCAGGCCTTGAATCCATATGTTTCAAATTCAAGTACTTTCAAGATGAGTGGGAACCCTGTATATAATTTCCCTTATATGTAATGATTTTTATATCCCCCTACTTCTAAACCCAATCCTCACTGGAAACAATCTGATTTTTTACATTGTCAGAATACTTCATTGAGTGTGATTTAGGAGCCATTTTTCTCATGCAGACCAAAAACTGTGTCCCAACAAGGTCAACATTGCTACACTAGTGGGGACATTTGGTCCCCACAATGTGAATGCAAGGAACACACACACCTGTCGCAGCAGACTGTCTGTCTGGAAGGGACAGTTGATCAGATCCTCATTGTGGCTCATCTTCCTGCACATGGTCCGCGAGATCTCGACTTCCAGAATATAGCGGACGCCTTTGACTATCTGCACAGGAGGACATTTATATTAGAACACTGAGATCATTTTTACACACACACAGTGGGACAAATGTATATCTGACGCTGCACCTGTCTCTTTGCACAATCAACAGCTGATGCTTTGAAGAGGAAAGCATCATTGGATTTATTGTTAAAAGAGTAAGTTCCAGTCAGGACGGCCTTCTTCACCCCGGTGTCATTCTTACTGACGTTCTGCAGAGCTCCTGGGATCGGCCTGCTGAAGACTCGGTGCACTCCACCTTTCTCTGTAGTGGAAAGTAAGTTACTGTAATTAAGTAGTTTTTCCTCAGGAATTGTATTTTACTAAGTAGTTTTAAAAATGTGTACTTCTACTCCACTGTTTTCCTTCAATCTGCAGTCTACCATTTCTTCTTGTCTACTTATCTACTAGATATACTAGAAACTTCCTGGCAGGGGTATTGAAGCAAGTTTGAGCTAAACTCAGCAGGACACCTGCACTCCAGAACCAAGTTTGAACACCCCTGCTTCACATGCAGTGACCCAGACACTGTTTAGACCAGGGGTTCTCAATCTTGGTCCTGGAGGTCCGGTGCCCTGCAGATTTTAGCTCCAGCCCCAATCAGACACGTGGTTTAGACTGTATATCACTGAGATAAGATGGCGGATGTTTACTGTATGATGACTGAAATCGCCAAATAGCCTTAAACAAGAACTTAATGCACTAAAGAATGTTACGTTTACACACACACACATGCAGAATTTAATCATACAGTACGTTTGACTGCAGTTTGTAGGCAGAATTAAAGCTACAGGGCAGTATGACGCCAAAAACGTTGTCCTTTTCACATTAATGATACTTACAGGGATATATTAATTAAATATTAAAGGATTATTATTGTGTGGTTATCATTGATGACAAAGTTTAAATTAGCTTCTCTGGGTTTATAAATGAGCTCAGCAGTAAAAAGAAGCTGGTGTTTAGGCTCTGTTTAGACCAGGGGTTCTCAATCTCCAGGACCGAGTTTGAGAACCCCTGGTTTAGACTGCATGTCACTGATGAGAAGATGAAGGATGTTTACTGTATGATGACTGAAATCACCAAATAGCCTTAAACAAGAACTTAATGCACTACAGAATGTTACGTTTACACACACACACACACACACACACACACACACACACACACACGCAGAAATTGCATGTAAACGCACCTGCCTTTTTACTTCCTTGTACTTTGATTTCAGTGACTTTATATTTCGGTGTCACTGTAGCCAGGAACGTTTGTAGCCCTGCTCCACCATTGCAGCTGCAATATCTTCATTGTATCTTCAGCCTCGTTTCTGTAGGACCCTTTAATCTTATCTTGAACTGACTCATCTCCCTAGAGGGCAAGAAGGCAGGTAACTTCTGCCGTCGACCACTGACCACTTTCCTCCTCCATGTTTCCTCTGTTGTTGTCGTTTACCGCGTCGGCGTCTCCACACACACTCTCTTCTTTCTACGTCATTAAACCGCGGAGAAGTACCACATTGTCAAGTTTATTGACGTACAAAACGAAATGCCTTAATAAATCAGATCTGCCTGTTTACTTGATAGTCGCATTGTCACATATCCGATTTATATCTAATTTGTTTTCCCATATGAAGGAGGCCTGAAACCTATATCTGAACATCTGAGGGTTTTTTGTTTTTTTCTGTGCTTACACGGTCATAGAACTGGAATTGGGTCACATTTAACTGGCAGTGTAAACGGGGCCTTTGAGTACTTTTCAAAGAGCTACTTTTTACTCATACCTTGAGTAATTTTGTAGACAACAGATACTTTTACTTTGCTTGCACTGCATTTTGCATGTAAACACATCAGCCTTTCACAGTGTAATACTCACTACTCTTTGAGTGCTTTTTAATAGGATACATTTTACTCATACCCTGGTTAATATTTACAACAGATACTTTTTAATTTGCTGGCACTGCATTTTTGGGCAAGTACGTTTTTTTTTTTGAGTATGATTGTTCAGTACCCTTTCAACCACTGGTCAAAATACTTCACATCTTTCATTTTCAGCTTAGATCTTGACAGACAACAAAGTAACACAGAAATAAATGTAAAAGATCAGATCAGGGTCAGAAATTAAAGGGGTCATTGACTGAGAAATCTACTTTTACTTAAACTTCTGTTACATAAATGGCCGTCATGCTAAAAGAATATAATGTACATTTAAGAGCTGAAATCAGCCTCGCTACTGAAATAAAAGCTTCTATTGAGAGCAGGCCCAGAAAACGCTGGATCCTGGAATGTACCATCTGTGTGTAGGTTAAACACCGCCTACGTTCATTTGTGCATGACATGGTCAGATCCAAGCTCAGATGAGGAATAAACATGCGATTTTAAAAAACAACACAAACAAAACAACCTACATTTCAGCCTAGGCCAAATCAGCCTACATTTGACTTAGTCATACGTTTGACTGCAGTTTGCAGGTGAAGTGAAAACTATGGGGCAGTATGACGCCGACAACTCTTTTTCTTTTTCACATTAATGATACTTACAGGGATCTATGGAAGCATACGAGTAACAAAATTCATTTTGATATGTAATATGCAAAATGGCAATGCAATATTTTAAATGGCAATACCTTTCAATGTATTTCAATTTACATTTTCCAAGACACATGTGCAATGGAAATGGAAGTGATCAAAAATTAAAATCAAATCCTGCGTTTCCAAACCGTGTGCATTTAGGACACATATCATTTAAAATGATCATTTTGCTACAATTTCTGAAATTTTGATAAATTTACATATTAAATATGTGTCTGGAAATGACAAATGCAAATTATATCGATTCATTTTGCACCAATCATTGCACATGTCTTGGAAGATGTCGATTAAAATAAAGAATGGCCTTTAACACACAGCATTTGCATATTACATTTCAAAATGAATTTTTGTGCTCATATGCTTCCATAGGGATATATTAATCAAAGAATAAAAGATTATTTTTGTGTGGTTATCGTCGATGGCAAAGTTTAAATTAGCCTCTCCTGGGTTTATGAATGAGCTCAGCAGAGAAAAGAAGCTGTTTAGGCTCTGGGAAATGTCATTGAGTTGCTATAATTACTGCTAATGTTTGGGGAAGAGCATTTATTTCGAACTGTGATCAAAACTGACTGGAACTACCTGTGCTTTAAACTATTTTATTTCACAACTTCTGAGCTATAAGAATCAAGAATTTCAACAGACCATGGAATAAATGAGCAATATCACACGAGTAGCAGTGCGATATGGCTGTATATCAACACTGGTGGGAGGCGTGCGTTGGCACGAGGCCGCAGGCAGAGTGCCTTAGTCTCCCACCAGTGCTGATATACAGCCATATCGCACTGCTATGAGTGTGATATTGCGTTTATACAACAGTTCGACGCCATAATCGTGTATATAAAAAAGAAAATCAAACACAGAGTCTAAAAACCCTTTTTGTATTAGGAACTACTTTCTTCCGCCATTCATTCACATCTGCAGCTGACATCAGAACTGCAGAAACCGTTACTAATTCACCAACGTTACTTTAGAGCTAGTGTTTGAATGACTCTCTGGCGTATTTGTCTAATGTGATGACAAAACAGGTGATTTTGCTGACATTTTAAGATTATAAGGCTGAACGTGACATGAAACGCCATCCGTCTACAGAGATATCTCCCTACAGTATTACAGTCTACAGTATTTCTCTGTTGCAATCAGGATATCACAATAATCACTACTAGATTGCTGTTGGGTTTGTGACAAGGAAAAAACGCTAAACACATGCGGGCATTTCTTCTTTCTTTCTGCCAACACAACACACATTCCTGATATGCGAGTCCCATCTCACACTCAATACTCTACAATTATATGGTATAAATACAGCACTTCAACATACAAAAGAGAGAGATCGACTTAAAATATCACTTACCAGTTTATTAATGATTTAATCAGCTGTAGTTAGAAATTACGCTGTTTTAATCTTCTAAGGGCTTATTATGCACTCTGTCGCCATCTTGTGGATAGACAACGTCAACCGTCTGCTCAAAGACAGGCTAATGGCCGATACGCTGTCTCTCAGAAATTATAAATATCCTTGTAAATAAACTGCATAGTTGCAATCTAAACAACTACATTCTCGACTAAAGACCCTCAGAAGCACATTATGTTGCCCAACAGAAGCAATATTTGTCAAACTGTAGAGTGTCCTCAGCTTGTTGCTGTATATGGGCGGAGTAATACACAAGGGTAAAGGGTTAAGAGACTGGTCGAGTGCTGTTACTGGCAGAATATTGCACGGCTATCAGCCAATAAGATTCAAGAACCAGACAGAATTGTTATGTGTGTGTGTGTGTGTGTGTGTGTAATATATATATATAAACAAATGTTGCTCATTGCCCAGTTTTTGCTCATAAACATACCATTAATTGCCCTATAATGAAATTTGAAAGCATAAATAAATGAAAATTATCCATAAATCATCAGCTACTTTATATTTTTACAGTGTGTGATGAGTTTTTAATTTTTACTATTCTTATAAGAAAATACTTTATATTCTAACTTTAATATTGTGATTGATTGGAGTTGATTGGAACAAAGTATCAACAGAAAAGACACCACAGATGATTCTGACAACTGCCCTTTGTGAAGAAATCAAATGTCCCACCAGCAAATCAATTTTCAGGAGTAAAATATCAACCCTCAATAAGCAAAGTAATTTCTGACCCAAAATGCCATTTGAGTGACAGATAAACAACACTAAACAAACAGCTCAATCCACAGAAACAGAAGTATGAGAAAAGCTCTTACCGGGTGAACATAAGCCTGCTAAGAAAAGCAAGACGAGTAGCTGATAAGAGCCCCTCATGTTGGTCTGTTGGAGCTCTAGAATCTGCTCTGCAACTTCCTGTTCAGCAACACTTCAACCACCAGCCAGCCGTGTGCTGCATGCAGGCCTCCAGACAGCACACGCTTTTCCCATTGGCCAAGAGCTCCTACATGCACTCCATTGAGCCTCTAAAATGAACACAGGTGAAGTCAGTCCACTGCTGATTACTGCTGGACAACGATCTCATGTTCCTTTCTTCTGAATTGTCTCGAAACCTAGCTTATTTTTAGCTTAGCTTTGTTTTGATAGCTTTAAATACATGTAGATGTTGAGGATTATGAATATGGTATTAGTAGAATGGACTGAATTTCTCCTCAAAGTGAACTGAAAGAGGTTGTGTGTTGGTTGAAAGGCTTTGAAAGATGTTGAGCGAACTCGTGTGGTTTCCTCCCACATCCGCTGATGAAACACAATGAGAATATATGCTGATGAATGGTCAACTACCGTCTTAGAATAGCTGAAGAATATGGGCTGATGTTTCAGAAGGAGTGACCATATTTCAGTTGAAGACAAGACATACTTTGTGTTACAATTTGAACTATATAATAAATAAATAGAAATTCTGCATTTAACACATTTTAGATGACATGGTTTCGTTTAAGTAGGTTAAAGTAAATATCAGTAAAAAAAATTATTTCACTTTTAGAGCGTTATTTTAGGGTCTGTTTTGTTTTGTACATTCAAATACACGTCCTCTTTTACATGCAGGTGGGGCTTGACCAAAACCCTAACCTAAACCCTAATGAATAGTGTTCTCAAACACAAACGTTAGAACAAAGTACACCACAACCATGTAGTTTTACCTGGATTTTACATTGCTTTTGTCAGTTTTGTGAAACCATGCTTCACCAAACTCAAACCTGAGAGCTCTGCATCACAAATTTAACACTGTACAAAGCTAGCTATCGAGCAAACTGACCACGCCAGAAAGGTTGTCCATATAGAGATGGATAGGTGAGGCAAACATATTCGATTACAAACCCTAGACTCCATTAAGTGGTTTTGTGGTATTTATTTGCAAAGAACTGCAAGAAAAGAATACTTGTCAATAATATGTCCCTGTAACTATCATTTAGCATGAAAAGAAGCACAATTTGTTCCTGACCTATGCAGAAACTGCTATTTTTGGGGGGCATGGAGGCTCAGTGGTTAGCACTGTCGCCTCTCAGCAAGAAGGTTGCTGGTTTGAGTCCTGGTTGGGTCAGTTGGCATTTCTGTGTGGAGTTTGCATGTTCTCCCTGTGTTTGCGTGGGTTTCCTCCGGGTGCTCCTGTTTCCCCCACAAGTCCAAAGACATGCGCTATAGGTGAATTGGATAAACTAAATTGGCTGTAGTGTATGAGTGTGTGAATGCGAGAGTGTATAGGTGTTTCCCAATACTGGGTTGCAACTGGAAGGGCATCCGCTGCGTAAAACATATGCTGGAATAGTTGGTGGTTCATTTCGCTGTGGTGACCCCTGATACATAAGGGACTAAGCTGAAGGAAAATGAATGAATGAACATCTATTTTTGCTATTGTGCTATTTGTTTCATATTATATTGTATTATATTGCAAACACAACCCAGATGAGGTTCAATAAATATTTGGAATCAATTTAGATACTGATGAACTCGAATTCCTTTTTATGTTCACCATGATTGTAGTTCTTTATATATTCTTTGTAGTGCATTGTAGTACTTTGTAGTAAATACCTCACCATTTACTCTCTTTTATGTGGTGTTAATCTTGTCACGAATTTCTTTCTTCTGTTAAACACAAGAGAAGATATTTCGAAAAATGCTGGTTTAAGATACACTGACTTTCATAGTAGGAAAAAAAAAAAATACTATAAAAGTCAAAGGGTTGCCATCAACCAGCATTTCTCAAAATAACTTCTTTTGTGTTAAGAAAAGTAAGAAACCTAAATAGGTTTACTTAGGGTGAAAGGTGAGTAAATTATGACAGCTTAAATGTTTGGGTGAACTGTCCCTTTAACAAAATCCCCTATGAATACTTATGGGTAGTATCACCCATTAGAGTAACATTTGACACTCTTTCCAACGTACTGTTCTTTGGCACAATAATTCTAATATTACAAATTATTTAGGACAGATTATATACACACTGGGAAGCTAGGAAACGGTAGGTGGTGAGAAGTTAATTCTATGAATCGTTCATTTAAACGTAGTAAACATAGCGGTTGTTCGGAGAGTCTTTTTTGTCGAAAACAAATCTGATGTTGCTTTTATCCTACAGTTTATTGAACAACAAATAAACATTAAATAACTTGCATTTGAGTCGTATTGTCTTGTTTCAATACGTAAAGCTTCCATTATTCGCCTGGTTAAGCCTGAAGGAGCTGTTTGCTCAAGTCCAGCAGATGGCGCTGTGTTGTCAGTGCAATATAAGTGTGTATCCTGCACGTTTTCTAGAAGCTCTTGTTTTTGACCCTGTGCTAGATATAAAAGAGCAACAAGCCACTACACATGTCAGAATTCGTCCTGCAATCACAAAAAAACGATTTAGCTAGCTTTTCAATTCACAAAAGCGAAAATCTTGGCTTTTGTGTTCACTCTTCAATTTCCGGAGCGCCTCAGCTGCTCATATCAAGTGTTTACTCTTGTGCTGAGAACATGAAAAGGCGAGTTCCAGTAGTGCCACATCCTTCAATCTTGCCTCCAGAATTGCTTCTCCGCTTTAAGAATTGAAGTCTATTTTTGCTTGGACAGTGTGGATTCTTTCTTTTTTTCATTTAACAAAAAATCATTGTCACAATCCCCATATCACAACAGCTTCTTTGACATTTCCCAACGTGCAAACAATCTTGTCAATGTCAGTGTTTGTGTGTAAAGTCCACAGGAAATGTTTGTTTGGCTAGCTCACATTGCTAGTCATAATTAATCCGTGCAAGTTATTCTACTGAAAAAAAAAATGTTTGTTTTAGTAATCTTCGAGAAAGTCTGAGCATTTGCTTGGACCACGTTTGGAGTACCAGTGTTCTGACGATTTGTCCTACCTTGTCAGATTGTATTACCTCCCATTCAAAAAGTAGGTAGCACATTTTGATGAAGCAATATGCTACCCATCAGATTTTGATACCAGTGTAAATTTTAATGTGGAGTAGTGTGATATGAAGCTGTAATATCGCCCTAACCTACCCAATCCCTAACCCCAACCTCAAAACCATTCAAATACAGTGTTGATAGCATAATCTGATGGGTAGGATAAAATGTCAGGAAACTTCTGTTGATGTCAACCTCAGGGTTTCTATAGCAACTGTATATGAATACTCTCTCATCTCTACCGCTAGTTTGCTATGAGGGAATGATGCGCAAAAGAAAGCCCCGCCCCCTGCTCAATATTCCGTTTCAGTTGGAAGTGCATCAACATACTGAAATAACAGTCTCAGCAACTTAGTCAGATTCATGCAGTCTTTAAACATGGATCCAGGGGTGTATTCCAGAAACTCTGGGTTGATCAATCATCAAACCCGCTTACTCAGGATATGTCGATTCCAAAAACACTCTTGGTAGTAAGTTCCCAAGTAACCAACTCAGGGAATGTTAACCCTGAACACAAAAAACATTCACACAGTATGCATTTTTCCTCTCCAATGCGCTACTTTTCTATTGTTTTACAATGTAAACACGTGCTTGACGGATGTGTGTGACCATTATGCTCACGTCTCGAGCCTTTTGAAGTACCGTGCACGTGAGCGCCACATTTTTAGTCACTGAATTTGAATTTGCTACACGACCGTTAGAAAAGCACGTTCTATACAGAATGTGACTACAGTAAGTATGTGAGTAGTATGAATGGAACTTAGTTGTACTATATCCACCATTTCTCATTATCACATCATAGCCACGCTTCACTCCCATTCGTCAATTCTCTCGCATGGCATCATGGCATAGCGTAGCATCCATCGGATACGCACTTCATAATCTCACCAGAAGTAATAGGTCATCCAGGTACTTCTCGCATACTGTGAATTCCATGAATTTGGACATACTACTCGGCTTGCATACCTATTTTAGCGTACTATATAGAATGGAAGTATTCCATTTCAGACGCAGCCCCACTTTCACACACAGTGTAGCTCATCACCGTCAGTTCCATAGCAGTGGAGCAATCAGAATGGCTAACCTTTGCATTTCACGTTAGAATGCAGAAACTAAACTGGTGAAGTCTAGAAGGGATACAACTGTGGCATGCGCATATCATTCATTCATTCATTTTCCTTCAGCTTAGTCCCTTATTTATCAGGGGTCACCACAGCGGAATGAACCACAAACTATTCCGGCGTATGTTTTACACAGAGGATGCCCTTCCAGCTGCAACCCAGTACTGGGAAACACCCATACACTCTCTCATTCTCACACACACACACTCATACTATGTTTGGACTGTGGGGGAAACCGGAGCACCCGGAGGAAACCCACGCCAACATGGGGAGAATATGCATACTCCACACAGAAATGACAACTGGCCCAGCGGGGACTCGAACCAGTGACCTTCTTGCTGTGAGGCGACAGTACTAACCACTGAGCCATCCCTAAAAGAGACTTTTCTATAAATGTCAATATTAATCAAAATACACAGTTTGTGTACTTGCATGGTCCCTTTAACCAGCATCTTCCCTAATTCCAGTTCTCAAAATGTACACATCTGGCAGAAGCTTTAGAACATGATTTACTATCATTTACTTTTGTATTATACTATAGCTCGCATTGTTTGGAGGACAGTTTTCAATGCCCTAAACAGAGTCTAGTAAGCAGACATGACACCCAAGCAACTGATTTGCAAGGTCAACATTTTAACTTGAAATCTGTTCAATATATGGTGTTTAACCTTTGAAGCATAACCAAAGTAACACCATTTTAATAGCCTTGTCAGGAAAGCATTAAAACTGTACTTTTCTCGTTTTCCCCTCTATTTTAGGGGGCGGTAATTTATCACTGCATGCCAATAATCCTCAGTGCACTGCTGGAAATGTATGTTGTTCTGCGGAAATTAGGAACTCTATCGATTCCTGCAGTATGATGTATGACTAAGTTATTCTAAGAGATGTAGTGCATCATTAATCAGCATGATGTTGGGTGCTGTTCCTCCTGCTGGCCAGTCTGACCTCTAGATTAATCTGCAGCTAATGGATTCAACCTGGTGTGCTACAGGAAAATGATTGTCTGTGTGCTACAGCCCATCTGGCCATCGAGATCAAGATGTGAACATGTTTTGGGGTGTGTGTGTGTGTGTGTGTGTGTGTGTGTGTGTGTGTGTGTGTGTG
>CAIGQW010054451.1:2117775-2140329 GCA_903798125.1 Danio choprae
GAATGAACTAGACAAATTGACGAGCAGCAGGTGGCGTAGTGAGAAGGTTGCTGGTTTGAGCCTCGGCTGGGTCAGTTGGCATTTCTGTGTGGAGTTTGCATGTTCTCCCCGTGTTGGCGTGGGTTTCCTCCGGGTGCTCAAGTTTTCCCCACAAGTCCAAAAACATGTTGTTATGGAAATTAATTTCTATACCTTTATATGCATTTTCTAATCTGTTCTTCTTTCCTTTTTCTATGTCTATGTTACACAGTTAAGCTATGCGTGATCACTTTGGCGCCTTTTTATCATAAGACAAGGTTGTATTCCATGTATGGTGACCTATGACCTGTACAGCCGTGTGGGAGATGGGATAGAAATATAGACAACTAAAAGAGAATCATGAATGTTAAGATAACTGTGACGTGATTCATTAGCTCTGTCACCTATGTCCTTGTGGGCTTTAGAGGGAAGAAACTACATAAAAAGGAACACACTCTTCTTTGAGTGTCGCACTCTGCAGGAACCTGTGTTACTGTATGACTGTCTGACCTTCTTTGCAAAGAATAAAACTTTCAAAAGACATCTTGGATAAGACTTTGTCTTCTTTACCGTTGAGAGAGCCTCCTTAAAGAAAATAGCCACAACAATGTGGTATAAGTGAATTGGGTAAGCTAAATTGTCTGTAGTATATGTGTGTGAATGAGTGTGTATGGATGTTTCCCAGTCATGGGTTGCGGCTGGAAGGGCATCTGCTGCATAAAACATGTGCTGGATAAGTTGGCGGTTCATTCCGCTGTGGCGACCCCAGATTAATAAAGGGACTAAGCTGAAAAGAAAATGAACTGTCCCTTTAAGACATATGTGGTAGAGAACATACAAGCACTGCTAAGAAGATTTAACTCGCTTTATTAATATGCACCTCACATACAACAGAAAGAACATGACTTATTTTCTCCAATAATACCCTCAGGTGAAATGTGTTTTTGCTCATTTCCTATGCTCAGGTGCTCATTTGAATAATAAAAAAAAAATCATTGTGCCATTGGACAGTCTGATAAGACCACAAGGCATTTCAATCCACCAATTATGAGGCTGAAAACCACAATGTTTACAAATCCGCATCCGCCCTCGAGTCATGGCGTACAACAGGTATTGTGTTGCAACCTAATTATTTTGCTTTGTAGTGGGAGAGAGATTAACTAAAGCCCACAAATGCAGCAAACACACACAAACCCCGCTTATTACATTATTAAAGCTCTTGAGATCACATCTCAGCAAATGATTGTAAACAGGGAACAACTGTGCATTAGGCTAATTGCCCAGATGCCATTTAACCCTTTTAGCAGAGCAGGAGCAGTAGGGATCACAAATGCAAATGCTTGTGAATAACAGTTGTGTTTGTCAGGGGAAATGTTTGCCATTTCAGTACAATTACATAGTATCTATTTAATTATTTCTTTTTTTAAACAAGGAAAACTGAGGAAAAAACTTCTTTCTGTAATATTTAAAGTGACAGTTCACAAAAAAATTAACTAAACAAACAAAAACTCCAAATACCAGTTTACAGCATTCTTCACAATATCTTCTTTTGTGCTCAAATTCCAAAACAATGTGTTTTTTTTTTGTTCATTTGAACACAAAAGAAGATATTGTGAAGAATGCTGTAAACTGGTAACCATTAACTTCCATAGTATTTGTTTTTCATATTGTGGATGTCAATGGTTAAAGACAGGGATGGACTCAGACATTATAGTGTACGTAAACATTCGGGGCATGGCACAAATTTGGTCACTACCATTAATTGTAAAACAAATTGTTATACAGTACCATTCATTCATTCATTTTCCTTCAGCTTAGTTCCTTTATTCATCAGGGGTCGTCACAGCAGAATGAACCGCCAACCAGTATATGTTTTACGCAGCGGATGCCCTTCCAGCTGCAAACCAGTACTTGGAAACATCCATACACACTTATTCACACACATACACTACGGACAATTTAGTTTGTTCAATTCACCTATAGCAAATGTCTTTGGACTGTGGGGGAAACCGAAGCACCCGGAGGAATCCCATGCAAACGCGGGGAGAACATGCAAACTCCACACAGAAATGCCAACTGACCCAGTTGGTACAGAACCAGCGACCTTCTTGCTGTGAGGCGACAGTGCTAACCCCTGAGCCACCGTGTTGCCTATACAGTACCATGCTGGATTCAAATTAATAGATTTAAGTTAACCCAAAATTGTACATTTTATCATGTTTTTCCAGGCATGAGGGTCCAGCATAAAAATACAGTAAATACTATATAAAATTTTGAATCAATCAAATCTCGCAGATAACCAGAAAAATGTGCGTGTGTAGTATCTCATTGTCACGTTCGACTTTAATACATGAAGGCACAGGAACACGGGATTTATCAAAACACGAATTTATTAACAAACACTCACTCAATCAATCAATCAATCAGTCAATCAATCAATCAATCAATCAATCAATCAATCAATCAATCAGTACAAGGGCACTGGAAACACAGGAGACTCTGGAAGGACATGGGGTGAAGACACCACGGAATGACGACCAGACAATACAATACCGGACCAAGGCCTGGACCAAACACAGGAGTATAAATACACAGGTGACATGTTTAAACTGATAGGACACAGGGGTGAGACACAGGTGAAACAAATGAATATAGGAAACGGCGGGAAACAGAACAAAGGAATCACATGACATGGAACAACACAGAACAGACACCTGACACTCATCAAATTGCACTGAATTTTCAATGAAAATGTGAGGTAAATCTTAAATGAACCAAAATATTTAAGATAACCTGACTTTTGTTGCGTGTGTAGTTATAATAGCAACCCAATATTATCCTCGGAATATTCAGCAAACTTACTTTAATCAGAAATTAGTGCTGTTGGCGTCACGGTGGCTCAGTGGTTAGCACTGTCGCCTTACAGCAAGAAGGTTGCTGGTTCGAGTCCCATCTGGGCCAGTTGGCGTTTCTGTGTGGAGTTTGCATGCTCTCCCCGTGTTCACATGGGTTTCCCCCACAGTCCAAAGACATGCGGTATAGCTGAATTGGGCAAACTAAATTGTCCATAGTGTATGAGTGCATGTGTGAAAGCGAGTGTGTATGGATGTTTCCCAGGACTGGGTTGTAGCTGGAAGAGCATCCACTGCGTAACACACATGCTGGAATAGTTTGCAGTGGCAACACCTGATAAATAAGGGACTAAGCCGAAGGAAAATGAATGAATTAGTGCTGTTGAGTGATTGACAGGAGGCGTGGCTATGTAGGAAAACGTGTGTGACGTTAGCTCGTTCTTAAGTGATCTTGCATCCTTGCATTCTCAAGTCATCATCAACCACCAGAGCTCAATTTCAATTTTTGTTCAATCGTGATGTATGGAATACTGTTTCTGGGTCCACGCCGCTACTAATTTGAATTGAGAAAATAATTGTTAATGACCACGTTTTAGTCTTATTATACATTAAAGAGAATCTCTTACATAATCATGGTGTACACTGCAGTCTCTGGACTTTCTGCATAATAGACAAATATTTTAAGAATTTATTTTTTAAAAATCACTAGTACGGGGACCACAAGATTTCTTCTCTGCAATTTGCAGATGATCTTGTTCTGTTGGCTTCATCAGACATGGACCTTCAGCATGCACTGGGACGGTTTGCTGCTGAGTGTGACACCGCAGGGATGAGAATCAGCACCTTCAAGTCCGAGGCCATGGTGCTCGACAGGAATGGAGGAGAGTCCTTGCCTCAGGGGAAGGAGTTCAAGTATCTTGGGGTTTTTGTTCATGAGTGAAGGAAGCATGGAGCATGAGATTGACAGGCGGATCGGTGCAGCAGCAGCAGCAGTAATGCAGTTGATGTACCGGTCCATTGTGGTAAAGAAGGAGCTGAGTCGAAAGTTAAAGCTCTCGATTTACCAGTCAATCTATGTTCATTCTCTAAACTAAAATCAGACTAAGATCTGGGTGTTATATTAGACAGCAACTTCCTCTAAAAACCGCCTTCTTTCATCTGAGAAATAACACTAAATTCCGAAGCATGCTATTATCTCAGATGCAGAAAAGCTAGTTCATGCTTTTATGACTTCTAGGCTGGATTACTGTAATGCTCTGTTCGCTGGTTGCCCATCATCCTCTGTTAATAATCTTCAGTTACTGCAAAACGCAGCTGCCA
Organism: Danio choprae; assembly: GCA_903798125.1. Classification (NCBI taxonomy): domain Eukaryota; kingdom Metazoa; phylum Chordata; class Actinopteri; order Cypriniformes; family Danionidae; genus Danio; species Danio choprae. Next base: position 2,121,966 of record CAIGQW010054451.1, read on the forward strand.
GAGTTCTTACCAGGTCAAGAAAATATGACCATATCACCCCAATTTTATCCTCCTTACACTGGCTGCCTGTTAAGTTCTGTATTGATTATAAAATATTGCTTATTTGCATATAAAGCTGTAAATAATCTAGCTCCTGTTTATCTAACCAAGCTTCCGTCTCGCTGCGATCCAACCCGTTCTTAAAGATATCAAAACTTAGGGCTTCTGGTAGTACCCAGAATAGCAAAGTCTACTAAAGGAGGTCGAGCCTTCTCATATATGGCTCCTAAACTCTGTATGCTGCATGAGTGTGCTCCTTGCAAGTGAGTGGGCTCCTATAGGACACACTCCTCCTGTCTTAATGCACCAGGGATTTTGTTAGAAATACTTACATGCTTTATAAATTTGTTTCTATGTTTGTTTATATAACTTTTCATTATAACACTTAATTTTCGCATTGACATTTAATATCTCCTGTTCATATACATTATGAACAGGACTACGCTAAGTATTTTCTTTGTTCCCTATTTCCACCTGAGGATGCACATCCCGAGGCCTCGTGCAGAGCTATTGATGGGATCCAAAAATTATGAAGAGATGATGCCAAACATCGAAGACTTCCAGGACAACGCATACACTTAATACACAAATACACTTCATTAAACATGTACACATGGACATAACCTATATGCTATAAAATTGCAGGTTAACTATGCCTGTATATAATAACTTATATTTGATTGTAACTTAATTTGATTGTAATGCAATAATGTGCACCTATTGTGAGGCCGCTTTGAAGCAATAATGAATTGAATTGAATTAAAAGTACTTTGGGTCATGACTGACAGGACAAGATCTAGGATACAAGTGGACGAAATGAGTTCCCTTTGAAGGGTGGCAGGGCACAACCTTAGAGATTGGGAACATAGTAGAGCTGCTGCTCCTTCACATTGAGAGAAGCCAGTTGAGGTGGCTCGGGCATCTGTTTTGGATGCCTCCTAGATGCCTACCTAGGGAGGTGTTCCGGGCTTGTCCCACTGGGAGGAGAAGACCCAGGACACATTGAAGGGACTATGTCTCTCAGCTTGACTGCCCCCAGAGGAGCTGGAGGAAATGTCTGGGGAAAGGGAAGTCCTGAGACTGCTGCCCCCATGACCCGGCCCCGGATAAGCTGCAGATGATGAGGATTGTGATAATGATGTGAACAATATTTAAGAGAAAGGCCTGTTGTGTACATAGAAAAAGGTCGAGATCTTTGAGTTTATGTCATGAATAATGGGAGCAAAAATAAAAAGTGCATAAAGTATGACCTTATTCCACATCCCCAATCGTACCCAATAAAATCCACTACTACCTAGCTAAATATTAGTAAGCAGCAAATTAGTATCTTCAGCTAAAAGTCTTAGTTAATGGTTTGTTAATAGCGAGAATTGTACCTTAAAATCAAATGTGACCATTATATTTATTCATTAATCTGCACTGTTTATTCTTTCTAAACAACCCTACATTTTTTACCATGATTTTACAGAAACCAACCAGTAAAATAGCCTTCAATGTGAAAAAAAAGTCTTCTCATGCATATTTAGAACTAGAAACAATTAATGCCATATTAAAAGGCTGTATTTAAGGATCATACTGTAGCACCATAATTACCATTCATTCTTTATGCTTTGCCACTCCTCTCAAAAGTGAATCATTAATGGAATTGTTAATGAAGTCAATGATCAAAGGCTGATCAGAAAGAATATCCCACATAGTCCTGTAATTGCATTTATTTGCGTTATAAGTGTGTGTTGTGCTTTCCTCCTCCACCGGTGGAAAACTGCAGATGTGAGTGACTCATCATCTCCTCTCATAACAGATGCTGCTACTGTAAACTGAGAGAGTCAGCGCTTCAAATGAGTCAGGCCATTATGTATCAACTATGACTGCAAATGTGCTAATATTTACCCAGAAAGAGCAAAAATCTTATTGATTTCCTGTTTAAATCCCTGGATTAATTAAACTCCAAATATAATACAAACACTGTCACTTAGCGCATGAATCCACCTATTCATCCATCTTTCTATTTCATTTGAAACACATATTTCTAAGTCCTCACTTACAATATGATTACATTTGAATTATTTTTCAATATATATTTCCCAAGTGATGTTTACTTTATCGGAGCAAGGGCATTTTCATAGTATTTGCTATTATATATTTTTTTATTATTAGTTGGCTTGAATAAAAACGTTTTATTTTTATTCCAAAAAAACACATAATAAGATCAAAATTATTAGCCCCTTAATATCCCCATTGGCTACAGAACCAACCCCTGTCCAATAACTTGCCCAATTAACTTAACTTGCACTTTAAGCTGAATACTAATATCTTGCAAATAACTAGTAATATTATGAACGGTCACCATGGCAAAGACAAAAGATATCAGTTATTATAACTATTATGTTTAAAAATGGGCAGCACGGTGGTGCAGTGGGTAGCACAATCACCTCACAGCAAGAAGGTCACTGGTTCGAGCCCTGGCTGGGTCAGTTGGCATTTCTGTGTGGAGTTTGCATGTTCTCCCCGTGTTTGTGTGGGTTTCCTCCGGGTGCTCCGGTTTCCCCCACAAGTCCAAAGACATGCGCTATAGGTGAATTGGGTAAGCTAAATTGTCCGTAGTGTATGAGTGTGAATGAGTGTGTATGGATGTTTCCCAGTGATGGGTTGCAGCTGGAACGGCATCCGCTGCATAAAACATATGCTGGACTAAGCCAAAAAGAAAATGAATGAATGAATGAATGAATGTTTAAAAATGTGTTGGCAAAAAAATCTCTCTGTTAAACAAAATAGCTTGTCACTGCTTAATACTGCAAACTTTAATTTCTTAGCACCCCACGATCAATTGAAAGTGCTGAACACATTGGTGCAAAGAGTTTTACATTCACTTCTCATTTTTCTCTGTAATGGCTGATGACGTGAGTCTTGCACATTTTAAGAAGACAGTGTTGAAAATTATAGAGAATAATTCTACAGCCATTCCACTTCACGTTGTGGTCAAGGTGTCTTTTTGCTATAAAATCAGATGTTTTGGAAGTAAATGTAAGAATAACCTTTTTTATGAAAGTTTTATTCTAAAACATTGTTATAAACTTATGCATAAAAATTGTGAATTTCTTTAGAAAACCTATGGTTAAAATGTATCATCAAATGATCATTAGGTTTATATATATATATATATATATATATATATATATATATATATAGTCAGATGTCTGTTCTGTGTTCCATGTCATGTGATTCCTTTGTTCTGTTTCCCACCGTTTTCTAGTGTTTATTTGTTTCACCTGTGTCTCACCCCTGTGTATCATCAGTCCCATTAGCCCACATGTATTTATACCCCTCTGTTTGGTTCAGTCCTTGTCCGGTAATGTATTGTCAGCATGTCTTTCTGATCGTCCTCCCATGTCGTCTTCATCCCGTTCATCCCATCATGTTGATGTTCCAGTGTTTCCCCGTGAGTGTTTGTAAATAAATCTGTGTATGTTTTTGATAATTCCCGTGTTTTGTACTTTTGTGGGGACAGTCGTGCGTGTGTGTGTGTGTGTGTCAGTATATTCAACTTTGAACTTGACATACAGTTAAAGCCAAAATTACACAGTTTAACAGACATTTTTTACAGTATTTCCCATAATCATTTTTTCTTGGAGTCTTTGTTTTATTTATTATTAGCCCCCTTAAGCAAGTTTTTTTCCCATTGTCTGCAGAACAAACCACTGTTATACAATGACTTGCCTAATTACACTAACTTGCCTAACTAACCTAGTTAAGCCTTTAAACCGCTTTAGCTTTGAACTACACTGAATACTAGTATCTTGAAAAATATCTAGAATACTATATAAAATACTATGTACTGTCATCATGGCAAAGATAAAGGAAATCAGTTATTAAAACTATTGTTTAGATATGTGTTGGAAAACTCTTCTTTCCCCTTCCTGGGAAAAAAAAATATACAGGGGGGCTAGTAATTGAGGAAGGCTAATAATTCTGACTTCAACTATATAGATTTATAACTTTCATTCAAATTCTGACCATTAGTTCTTACTTCAGGCTTTAATTAGTTCTAGATGGACATCCTGTTAAACAACACGTCTGCCTCCTTAATTAGGAAGCAGTGTTTCCCAAGTCACCTAATTTTGTATATGCTACTGTATATACTATTCTTTGAGATGCTAACCTCAGGCATCCTTGCATGTAAAATGCATGAATCAGCTTAGCTAATATCTCTGGTAAGCCGTGCTGATATATCTGCCACTGTGAAATATGCACAGGTGATTAGATATTCTGCCAGCTCATGGGAACTGTGGAACAAAACTTTAGGACAAAAAAACAGATCAGAAAACTAACCTTTAAAGAAACAATTCATCTAAAAAAAACAAAAAAAAAACAGTTTTTACATTAAATCATATTAAGTGTGTTTAAATAATATCTGCCTTTATTACATGGCTCCCTGGAATACTTGATTCTGATTGGTCAACAACGACATTCCAATGTATGTTATGTCTACTTAAAGTGACAATGCATTGACCATGACCAAAAATGCATTGAATGACAGTAAAAAAAATAAATAAACAAATAAAGGCATTGATAAAAATATTTGTTTGCCGGAACTACAATATCCAAACTTCAAATAATTTATGGTATCAGTTTTGCTTAAGTTGCACATTCATTTGATTTTGTATAAGTATTATTATAACTGTAATTGTATAAAGATTATTATAACTATATTTGTATAAATATTGGATGGATGGATGGATGGATGGGATTGGGATGGATGAATTAGATTGGGATGGATGTATGGATGAATTAGATTGAATTGGGATAAATGGATTGGATTAGGATGGATGGATGGATGGGATTGGGATGGATGGATGGGTGGGATTGGGATGGATGGGTGGGATTGGGATGGATGGATGGATGGGATTGTGATGGATGAATTGAATTGGGATGGATGGATGGATGGGTGAATTGGATTGTGATGAATGGATGGATGAATTAGATTGAATTGGGATAAATTGGATTGGGATGGATGGATGAGATTGGGATGGATGAATTGGATTGGGATGGGTGGATAGATTGATGAATTTGATTGGATTGGGATGGATGGATTGGATTGGATGGATGGATTGATGAAATGGATTGGATTGGGATGGATGAATGAATGAACTGGATTGGGATGGATAAATGGTAGGATAGGGTTGGAATGAATTGGATTGATTGGGATGGATGGATGGATGGATGAATGGGATTGGGATGGATGGGTGGGTGAATTGGATTGTGATGAATGGATGGATGAATTAGATTTAATCGGGATAAATTGGATTGAATTGGAATGGATGGATGGATGGGATTGGGATAGATGAATTGGATTGGGATGGAAGGATGAATTAGAATGAATTGGGATAAACTGGATTGGATTGGGATGGATGGATGGATGGGATTGGGATGGATGGATGGGATTGGGATGGATGGATGGATGGGATTGGGATGGATGAATTGGATTGGGATGGATGGATGGATGGATAAATTTGATTGGATTGGGATGGATGGATGGATGGATGGATGGATGGATTGGATTGGGATCAATTGGATTGGGTTGGATGGATGGATGGATGGATGAAATGGATTGGATTGGGATGGATGGATGGATGGATGGATGAATGAACTGGATTGGGATGGATTAATGGTAGGATAGATGAATTGGGTTGGAATGAATTGGATTGAATTAGATTGATTGGGATGGATGCATGGATGGATGGATGGATGGATGAATTGGATTGGGATGGACTGGATTGGGATAGATAGTAGATTAGATTGGATTGGGATGAATGGATTGGATTGGGATGGATTGAAGCAATAGACCAATCACAAAAAACTGCTCCATCTGACCAATCAGAGCAGGATCTCAGAAAGAAGAGGTTTAGAATATTTAAAATATTATTAAACCTTGGATGGGTATGAAACCATTGTTGTAGTTTAAAAAAAATGTGTAACAAAAATATGGTGTTTACCCTGTCTGGGTTTCTGTCTATATTTTATACTTTATATTCCATTGCACTTGGATGTAATGTCTGTAAACATTTTGTTTACACTTCATTACACTCAACAACAAAAAACCTGAGATCAAATCAGATGAACACACCGGTACCATGTTTGAATGAAAAGACCACATTTAATTAGCATGAGCTTGCTGGCAAGAGGTGTTTCCCAAAGTGTGGGAGAAAAATCGACAGCGGAGGCATTTACAGCTTTAGAGACCGACATATACAAACCGAAAGCCTAAGAACTTCATTACAGAGTAGTTAATAGTGAACAATACAGCCCCACTAGAAGAATTCATCCATACATTCTCAAAAAAAAAGTCCACACGCAGGCTTGAGGAACCCACCTTTATGGCTTTATGTTGATTTTTGTGTCTTTAATATCAAAAGAGTGGAGTGCTGAAAATGCCCCTTCCTGTGTCACAGACCTTAAGATTCAGTAGCTCTTATTAAAAAGGCTTGAAAGCACTGCGGCACTTCAGATAGATGCTTCACATACTCCAAAAACATTCAAGAAAAAGCGCTGATTGTTCAGATTCAGATCCTGTTCAGATCTTTTGACAGGTTAGATCTGTACACCAAACACTGTGGGGAAAAAAAACTATATTAAAGTCAACATGAAATGCCCGTTTACATCTATAATCCGATGCGTTTCAGAATGACATTAAAGTAAAAAATGTAAATATAATGCAAGATCTACAGTAAGAAGAGTTGCACCAGCTGTTTGTAAGTTCGTAACTACGACCTAATTTTTGTTGCACCATTTGTAGATTGCAAAAGTCCATAAATTTAGTCATACAATTAAAGATGAGGTCTTCAACTCATGGTACATTTACACGCTAACACGTTTTGCGCACAGATAGCAAAGTAGTCAAAATGGCCCCTGTTCACAGCACGCCAGGCCAGTAGCTGCCGATGCCACTTTGTAAAAAAATGCTACAAATATGCCTAAAGTTTGAACATCCATGTGCATGACGTCACAAAAAAAATTGCATTTCAATAAAAATGACAATAGTATAGTTAAAAAGTCAAATAAATAAATAAATATTAAAGTTTGCCCCAAAATGCTGTTGTTGTGTTACCGTTTTACCATTTTCAGAAAATCGTGTTGTGTCAATGCTCCCTAAAATGAATGGTGTGACAACAATAGTTCCTTGGTAAGTTGTAGCACTGACCCTATACATCACAAATAGGTTACGTTGTAGCTTACACACAACTGGTGCAACTGGCTCCTGATTTAATAAATTGGAAATTGAATTGGCAATCCATTAGCTGATGCTATTGGGTGGAAAAAACGAAAGTAGTTTTAGTGGTACAGCAAGATTTAATGTATGATATCTTTGGAAAAAAGTGCAAAATATGAGAAGAAACGTACATTAAAGGGGCTATGTGTGGAATTCAGAAAACCTTGTTATTAGCCACACCAGTGGACATGACTGGAACTTATCACAAATGTGCAACAAACGCAATAAACTGAATTCAATGCCATGATAAACTCACAGCGAAGTTACTTCCATTCTGTCATCAAAGGTTGAAAATACTTTTGCAGCAAACACTGTGTGATGTTAACAAACACCCAGACGATGAATATATAAATGTGTAGCGCTCTTTCATTTCGGTAACAAAATGAAAACAACAGTGAGAAACAGCGCAGTAAATAGCAATAGGGAAACATTTGAACAAGCTCCACAACACACCATCATCATGTTGATTTATAAAGTATTTAAAACTACACTGTGGCAATAGTTATTATTAAAGTTATATTTGAGACTATATGTGATATACAGTTCAAGTCAGTATTATTAGCCCCCCTGTATTTTTTTTCTCCAATTTCTGTTGAACAGAAAGTAGATTTTTTCAACACATTTCTAAACATAACAGTTCTAATAACTCATTTCTTTTATCTTTGCCATGATGACAGTGCATAATATTTTACTAGATCGTTTTCAAGATGCTACTATTCAGCTTAAAGTGACATTTAAAGGCTTAACTAAGCTAATTAGGCAAGTTAGGGTAATTAGGCAAATCGTTGTATAACAGTGGTTTGTTCTGTAAACAATTGAAAAATATATTGCTTAAGGGGGCTAATAATATTGACCTTAAAATAGTTTTTAAAAAAATTAAAAACTGCTTTTATTCTAGCTGAAATAAAACAAATAAGACTTTCTCCAGAAGAAAATATATTATAGGAAATACCGTGAAAAATTCCTTGCTCTGTTAAACTTAATTTGGTAAATATTTGGAAAAGAAAAAAAAATTCACAGGAGGGCTAGTAACTTTGACTTCAACTGTAAATCTGATTATGTCCTTTTAATGAATCCTTTTGTGTATGACACACTGACATGCAGTACACAGGATAACTCTTTCTATTAGGGATGCACCGAATTTTTGGTCACCAAAAATTATCAGCCAGAAATGGCATTTTTTTTGGCCAAAAGAGAAAAATGGGCTGGAAAATATGAGCTGGAAAAAACAAGGCTATGCTGCATCACACTGCCCAGCAGTGTTCAGCGCGCTAGTTTCACTCTCCCTCCAGTCGTAATCACTGAGCAGTGTGAAATGGCTTTCACAATGGATGCAGAAATCACTGCGTTATGAAATCCAATCTTTTCAATTACTTGTGCCATGCAAGGATGGTTTGTTGATGCACCAACCAAAGTTCAAGAGCGGCGGAGCTCAAAGTCGACTATCTTGTGCGATGCAGTCAAAGCTCAAAATTGCTCTGTGAATATTCTTCTCATGTACATGTGTACTTATCTATTAATGAACTGCACATGCTTACCGAAAAATCGAAGCCCCCTTAAATAATGCGCTGACAGGACATAACTGTGCAGTGTACTCTGCTGTCGCCCTGGCAAAGCTGTTAAAATGACTCCTTTGACTTGTTCACTGGCAATACAATTTTACTGTCAACTGACCTTATTCTTCACGTACGAGTAGCGGCAGCCACTCAAGTCTTTTTGGCTTGAGACTTCCAGTCTCATTCAGTTCCCTTGATTTTTTAGACATTAAAAACAGTCTGTTCTGCTGCTTCATGTTGCAAATTGATATTTTCGTATGATATTCTTCTTCTTTCTATGAATAGTAATAATCATTTTCTACCGTTTATTATTCCTAGTCATTTCTCCCATAGGTAACTGAATTGGAAGGTCTTAAACAATCGCAAAATCGAGTGCGCTTCCGCATCGCAGAATAAGGTCAATAAAATGCAGTTGTTTTATTGGCTTGTGTTTTTCTGAGTCAGCATAAAAGTTATTGAGGTAAATCTGAAAAGTCAAAAAGTCATACAAAATCACTTTATATTATTTAATAAAGTATTAATTATTACAAATCTTTTTTTTTTTTTCCAGCCAAGTGCATCCAGAATGTTTGGTTTTGGCCCAGAATTTTCATTTCAGTGCATCCTTACTTTCTACTGTATGTATAAATAGAATACACTCTTTCACACTGATAGCATTTGTTTCATGTGTTCATGTTTTAACATCCAATTCATTTTCCTGGCAAAAACACGTACAAAGCAGCTTACTTGCTTTCATAAATAGGTTTGATAGCAAGCTGCTCACAAGTTGGCAATAAAGTAAAAAACAATTAATACATGAACATTCTTACATATAGGCCCCTTAGGAAACCAAATCAGGCCCGCTTTGATTTCATATTGACTTTAACTTGGCCACAATTGTATGTGTGCAGTATTAGATTTGCAGCACACACACAAAAAAATAAAAACAATAGTAGAGGCGGCACGTTCACATGGAAAACGCAGAAAGTTGATCAGGACATTTACACAAACGGCCTTCCCAGTGAAACGTGACTTTTGAAAGTGCAGAGGTGGAACACATTGCTGGTGAGCCCCATAGTCATGACCTTTGATCTTTGTTTTCCCCAAAAAAGCTGATGAACCGGAGCGCTGAAAGGAAAGAGTGGCTTGGGAAGGCTACAAGTGATTGTTTTTGGAGAGGTATGCGATAAGGGCCACCGCCACACCCACGTAGATGCCCGTCCCGATGGTGATGGAAAGGACGGCGAGGAAGAGTGCGCGTCTGGAGCTGGAGCTGGCATGGTGAAAGTCCCCTTTAGTCACCGCTTTGTTAGTCTGCGTGAGGGAGAGAGAGAACAAAAGACAAAGACAGGCACATGTTGACATGTTTTGAAAAGGCACGGAGTGTAAACGGGCTATGATCGCATAAAAGAGACGCGGCGTCGAAAGAAAACAGAGAAATTATTAATTGGCTGCTCTCCAACAGCTGACTGACAGATCTGCTAAAGTGCATAAATAATAAGTGCCGCATGATTCAGAGCTCTCCTGCGGGGGAGCCTTTGAAGTCCAGGAAATGTTGCCAAGATTAAGGACAGATATTTTTGATGAATTCATTTACATCCTAATACAAGCTGCCATCTTGTTTTCCCTTCCCTGCTCGCTTACAGATGCTCCTTCCTGACCGCTCTGAGATATTTCGGCATCTATTATTGTGATTTATTGCATAATGGTTGTGCGAAAAGCTGGACTGTCTGTCTGTGAGCTTGTGTCGTTCATCTTTGCCAGCTTCCATCAAAGAGGTCGTCCCACAATAACCTGATGATTCTAATCGGGTCACGTTGAAAATGCCCTCACATTTAGCAGCCGATCATAATTCAGCTACTTTTGACAGACTACATCAGGGATGTCCAAACTCGGTCCTGGAGGGCCGGTGTCCTGCTTAGTTTAGCTCCAACTTCCTTGGATGTTTTAGTATACCTAGAAAGAGCTTGATAAGCTGGTTCAGGTGTGTTTAAATGGGGTTGGAACTAAAATATGCAGGAAACTGGCCCTCCAGGACTGAGTTTGGGCACCACTGGACTACATCACGAGGAAGGAACAAAACCATTTTTTCATAGATTCCCTCTGGTGTCCATTTCTTTTTGCCTGGATGATGTCAGGCGAGTGTCAGACATTTCCATGTGTGCTTTTAAATATGATTAAACGATGAGTTTGTGTGCCATTATAGTGTTTTTTTTATATTAATGGGGTGGTCTAAGTCTATTTCATGCATTCAGGGTTATTTACACTGTTAGAGTTGGACTCTCATGCTCAAGCATAGGTCAAGTTTCAAAACGTTATTTGGAGTTTTTTTCCCAATAATCTTACTTCTGGGTCCTAACTAGTTTCTTAAATATTTCCTCGCCTGCAAAAGTGCTACACAGGATTTGGTTGAGAAAAGAGTGTGCTTTTGGATGTGAGGGAAAGCTGATCTTGTTAGCCATAGTTAATTTAACGCTTTCACATGTAAGGGTGCTTTCACACATGTAGATCAATTGTTTTGTTCTGAAACAGAGATTAAAATTGTTACAATGTTGGTTTTTATTCTTGGTGTGGTTCAAGTTTCTAAACAGACCAAAATGATTAAAACAAGTCACGAGCGAGCAAACTCTCCTTACATTGGTCAGAGTTTAGATTATTTTCAGGAACTTCGCTCAGCTGTCATACGTCATTATTTTAATTTGTGATGATGACAGATGAGATATTACAAGTAAAAAGGTGCACTTTAATTTTGAATGAATTTCTCATACATAGCCTCATTTCAATTGTCAAGTGTTGTAAAATATATATTGCGTTAACCAAAAAGTTAATGACATTATATTATTCATATATATATATATATGTTCAGCATGGTTTCACTTTCGTATTCAACATACAATGCACTTTTACCGGTAGGAATGATGTCTCTCCCTACTCATCATTCTCTCTTCTTATTCATATGCCTATTAAATATCCATGATACATAGCCTGGTATATGTGAGCCTGGTTTGTTAGTTCATTGGATCGTATAGTTTTCTCACTACAACCGAATTGGCCAGGTTCCGAAACAAATATCTAGGTGTGAAAGCACCCTAAGTTTTAATTTCTTAAGTTGACCCCCTTTCGTTACTTACTTAGAATGCATCTATTTTTATATTTCCATAGGGATGCTTCTGTTTTATGGCATTACACACTGCATCCACATGCACTGCAGAAATTAGAGCTGCTGGATTTACAACACGTCAATTTCATCTCCTAAACTACATGAAAGTTAGTGGCTGTTTAACTGAGAAAAGAATCAATTACACATTCTAGTAAACATTACCTTAACAGTGTGTATCAGTTGTGAATAACACATTGTCAGAAAATGTGTAAAAATATTATTATTGCCGTCATCCATAGACATCAGCATGCATTTTACAAAGCACAAATGTTTTGTTTTCCTGGTAAATCTGTGTAATAAAATGTCTACAACCCAAGTAAACATTATTTACTTGAAAATTGATAAGTTTAATCTTTGACAACCGCAGAGTTCATCTGTCTTTGGCTCGGCTCCAGCCATTGCAGGATGATATTCAGAATTTAGCAGCTGATTAATAATGTACTGTATGTTCTAATCACACCGGTGTGATCGTACACTCAAAGTACCAGCCAGGATTGATCACACCACTGCGCCAAACTGTTACAATAACAAAGTTGTTCCCCTATTTAATTTACATATAGGATGTCACAGGAAATCAAAGGATGCCGTTGGCCTATAAGAGGAAGTTGCCGCACTTGTGCACTGTTGATTCAGTAGATCTTTTTTTTTTTCAGAGAGAATCGAAAAGCTGTAAATTTATTTAAAATTATTAAAATAGAAAATACCTTATAGAGAAAAAATGCAGTACTACTCTATAGGTTACTATGTGATTGGGCAAAATGAGAATGATACATCCTCCCTTTAACAAAATACCGTAAAGTTGTTCATTTTATACAAGTTTACAAGTTCATTTTATATATATTTGTAGGTATTGCTGCTTATTATTATGTTGTTGATAAAATAGTGATACCTTCAAGGATTCTTTGGTGTTTTGAAAGTTAATTTTCTTCATTCACAATAGTGGCCATGATAGTATCATCCACTAACTTCACATTTTCAATTTAATCGCTATTAGCTTGATAAGGAAATAAATTAATAGCCAATAAATTCTGGATTATTCCTGCAAGTTGGTTCACTGCCTGTGAAGGTTTGCATGGTGTCTTCCACATGATGTGACATTCTGTAAATAGAGTTTAGGGTTAATGCTAGAGGGACAACATTGATGTCGGCATGGGGGATTGAAAAAAAAAGAGGAATTCAGTATTGTCGTTAGTAAATGATATTGGGGAAAAAAATTATCTAGGTATTGCATTTCTTTGCAGTTTTATTGTTTTCTGCAGTTGTTTTCTATTGAATTTATATAAAATCTGTCCATTGTATTTGTTAGCATTGTTAGCACTCCATTTGCTGGCAGACTCTGAAAGATTCATATCATGATTTGTATTTATAAGCCTATATATCAGTTATCGGCCAAATATATAAAAACGTTATCTGTATCAGCCAAAATTTCTATTTCGGTGCACTCCAAAGCATAAGGATTAAGAAACAAGCTGCTTGTCATGTCAACTTCAAACCAGGGCCATGTTTCTTAGCTGAAAAAGCCAATTTTAAAGTGGGAGAGGTAAAGAGGGAGAGTAAGTTTACTGGACAAGAACTGAAAAACTGTTCTAAAAGCTATTTACAATGAATTCACAGGGATAATTAGCACATGAGACAGTTTCTCCCTTCTGGAAGATCCACTAGCTTCCTGTGAAAGTGGTCATTGACAGGGCAGCTGTAAAATTTATGCGCTCTGCCTACTTCTGGGTCTCTCGAGATTGCTGTGAGATGTCAGTGCTCACATAGAATGGCAGCTTGCTGCAGACAGACATGGGAATAACACTGACTTAAAAAAAATCTAAAGATGTTTAATTGATAAGAAACTAATTATATTACTAATTATGTTTTATTTACTGACTAATTCAATCATTTTTAGACTGTAATATGTTTAAGCCTCTTATATATTTAATAATGCCTGCCAACTAGATACAGTATGCTATGCTTTAAATAATCCCAAGTATTAGATTTTCCCCACATACTGCACCCATACCGTCTGTGTTGTTATTGCGATACCTCAAATTGTGTGCTATAACTTTTATAAGCAATAGGGAATGATTTTTGCATCGGTGATGGCAACATGGGCAAAAAAACTAATCCTGCAGGAATAAACAGAATCATAGAGACCAGAATCTCACCTTTTTTCAGACCAGTCACCAACCACTAAAAACTAGGTAGAACACACATCAAAACACCCTCACATTCTTCAGAAAATGTTAAGAAAGTCTAACACTTTGTTGATTGGACAAACAGAGAACTCTTGTGCTTAATTTAATTAAATTAGCACTATAGTGTACTTTAAATTATTAGTATAGTATTGGCATGTAGCTAGTAACTGCTAGCATGTGTTGCATGTTGGAGGTCTTGTTTGGTAGCATGAGTCAAAAGTGCCAATCCCCATGGATGATTCCAAAATAGCATACTTCCCTACTATATAGTATGTGAAAAACAGTATGTGAGCCGAGTAGTATGTCCGTAATCATTCATTCACTCATTTTCTTTTCGGCTTAGTCCCTTTACTAATCTGGGGTCGCCAAAGCGGAATGAACCGCCAACTTATCCAGCATGTGTTGTACGCAGCGAATGCCCTTCCAGCCGCAACCCATCACTGGGAAACATCCATACACACTCATTCACACACATAGACTACAGACAATTTAGCTTACCCAATTCACCTATAGCCCATGTCTTTGGACTTGTGGGGGAAACCGGAGCACCCGGAGGAAACCCACACGAACATTAGGAGAACATGCAAACTCCACACAGAAATGCCAACTGACCCAGCCGAGGCTCGAACCAGCGACCTTCTTGCTTTGAGGCGATTGTGCTACCCACTGCGCCACCGCATCGCTCCGTCCATAATCATAGCATTTATAAAACAGTAGGCAAAAAGTACTCAAATGATTCTGTAATGCGCATCTAATGGATGCTAAGCTATCCCATTATTCAACGAAAGATAATTCATGAATGGGAGTGAAGCAACACAACTGACGTGCGAAGGTCATGTGATCGTAACAAATGGTGCATGTAGTATGTCCGAATTACATTCATACTATATAGAACGTATTTTTCTAATGATTGTGTAGTAAATTCAAATTCAAATGTAGTACCCACTAAGTAGTAGGTGATTTCAGGCGCAGCCCATGTCTCTACAATGTTCTGATGCTGAGATGCTGATTTAGGATAAGTTAAATACCAAATTCTTGTCCAGAAGATTAAAAGAATAACAGTAGTGATGTTTTGCTATTCAAGCACCACTAAAAGGGCCATTCAGGTATACCTACAGTAGGCTATGAAACTGACTCAACCCATTTATTTTTTTTCATTTTGCAAGAACTTTAATTACATTTTACACTTTCCATCATGCTTTGTATGGGGTTTGATATGTGTAGAGAATGTGTTAAATATCCATTTATTAGACAGTAAGAAAACAGGGAGCTTTGTTAAAGATTCAATGTTCTCCACACCACAACCGGACAAACACATCTTACCAGAACATACACATCTGCTCACATCATTGTGTCTGCTCTCCAAGCCAGAAGTCTTCAAACTCATTCTTTCCAATCACCTTAAAGTACTATTTGTTCAATTGATCCTATTCCATCTCACCCCTTCAGGCGATTTCTCCTTCAGTTCTACCTGGACTCAAAAAACATTCCTTCACTGTGGTACCTTTCCCACAACATTAATCACACTTGTACCTTTCCCACAACATTTAAGCAGGCTTGAATAAACCTATCCTAAACCCAGCACTTTTGATTGCTGAAGCCTTTAGACTGGCAAGAGATCTCATCTTGCTAGATCTACCGCCAGATCATCCTGTCAACCCTCATGACAACTGACATCTCAAGAACTACATTGTTTCAGATCTTAACTTTCACGTAGGTCCTTCAGTTTTGATGGAGGAGTGAATTGTCCAATATCTTGCTAATGGGGTGCTGCAGGGCTCGGCTTTGGGACCACTTTTCTTCTCCAAATGACACCACTAGGATTAGTGATTTAAAAACTTGGCTTTCATATCACTGCCATGCTAGAGACACTCAACTCTACCTCTCACTCCAGCCTGTTGATCCTGCAACAGCTGCCTTAGCTGATATCCTAGCATGTATGGGAGTTGTTATAAGATACAATGTAAAAAAAAATGTGTTAATTAAAATTTTTCATATCTGATGTATAATATAACTCACATGCAATTAAGTGTCCAAAAACATTACATTTAGTTCACATGTATCTATTTTCATCATCATATTGTTTTTGCACACTTATTAAAAGTACGTCAACTTTTTCACAAGGGAAACCTTGAACCATGGTTCAATATAATTCACAGTGCTCAACAAGAGCCTTGTGATGTATAAATCAAAGCTGTTCTGTCAAGTTCAGCAGCATTATTTCTGCTTCTGCTCATGCAGAATTCACTAAATCCATCACAGACAAAGACTTCATCTAATAAAACTGTCACTGACATTATCATGATGCATTGTTTGAAAAGCAAACAGGCCGCGGCTGAGCTCTGAGCCCTCAATGGTACACGAGTGTCTCATGTAGATGCTTCCCCTTGGGCTCGCAATACAAGCAGAGTTACCGTGATTTTTGCAATGCTTGCTGTCAGAGAATACATTTACCCCCACAGTTCAAACAGCAAAGCAGCGTGTTGTTATTTCCAGTTTGGTTAGTCATTTGTTTTCCTGGCGTATTTCTTAAATGTTCTTAGACCTCTGGAAATGTCATTTGCCAGAGCAACCACTTTTACTCACGGACCTCAGGCTATCTGTGTTTTATAACCAAACGCGAAATTATTTTACTGTCAATTTGAAGAAGGGCACTTAAAATACACCCAAAAATCTATTATTACAAGTTCTATATGAGTTGTGACATTGTTTATGGCTTAAAGGGATAGTTCAGCCAAAGATTTTTTGTTAATTTACTTACTTAGATGTAGGTGACTTTTTTTCTTTAGTGCAATTTAAGATTTTTTTTTTTGCTTAATCCATGGTCATTTGATTTGAGTGTGTTTATTCATTCATTCATTCATTTTAATTTCGGCTTAGTCCCTTTATTAATCTGGGGTCGCCACAGCGGAATGAACCGCCAACTTATCCAGCATATGTTTTACGCAGCGGATGCCCTTCCAGCTGCAACCCATCTCTGGGAAACATCCATACACATCCATTCACACTCATACACTGTACCGCATGTCTTTGGACTTGTGGGGGAAACCGGAGCACCCGGAGGAAACCCACGCCAACACGGGGAGAACATGCAGAAACGCCAACTGACCCAGCCGAGGCTCGAACCAGCGACCTTCTTGCTGTGAGGCGAACGTGCTATCCACTGCGCCACCGTGAGGCCCGAGCGTGTTTATATATGCTTATTTTTAATCTCAAAAATGGATGACAATTGACTTCCATTATATGAATCACAAAGGACCATAGATGAAGCAAAAAATCTTCTTTAATATTATTCTGAATAATAAAAGTCACCTACATCTTCAGTCACCTAAGAGTGAGCAAATTAACAGCAATTTTTCATTTTCTGAATGAACTATACCTATAACACTAATCACCATAGAAAGGCATTCATAAAACTACATGTATTTAAACAACTGAGTGCTCGTTATTAATAATTAACTCCACATACTGAAATTACTACTGTATATCACTCATAACAAAAAGGTCCCAAAGGAGGGTCTTCACAGTGCTCAACAATCCTTAAAAGTTAAAGTGCATGCAGAAGACATGATTTAAAAGAAGCATTTTTTTTCATATTTTAATATAGCATATTTTAATATAGTTTTTTTGTGCAGGATCGGGAGTGAAGGTATCTTCTGAATGTAAAGAGAAGCGTAGCTGCTTATGGGGCCGTTCACACATCTCGTCTTTTGCGCGCACGCATATTGGCAGCGCATATTGCACGTGCTCGCATTTCCCAGGAGCACCCAGTTGAAAGCCGCGAGTCACATGGCAAGAACTGACCGATCAGCTTCACACTATGGAATATACTCATTTAGGTAGACTAATTACCTCAGACAGACACAGAACACCCAAACACTGCAGTGCTTTTTCATACTATGGATGTCAATGATTACAAGTAATGATTAAAAATATCTGACTTCCTGTTGGGTTTGACATTTCGCTCCAAGAGACTTTTTTGTAGGTTTTGACATGTTTGATGTGTGTGCCAATTTTCGTATGTGTGTGTGAAACGTAGCTCGGGGGCTAGTCCGTCAAATGTGTATAGGTGGCGATGTCGAGTCATTTTGCCACACCCACTTCCAAAACCTATAATGAACGTAAATTTTCGCCACTTCTGGTGCATGTGCGAAGTTTAGTGAGTTTTCGAGCATGTTTA
>CAIGQW010054451.1:2140429-2151880 GCA_903798125.1 Danio choprae
AATCGCGATTCATTCCGGAGAAGAAGAAGAAGAAGAAGAAGAAGAAGAAGAAGAAGAAGAAGAAGAAGAAGAAGAAACAGTAGAATTCCAATAGGGCCTACGCACCGTTCCGGTGCTCGGTCCCTAATGAAAGAATTTTAAGTTTCAGGCGAACTCCTTAAGTATTTTGAATATGTCAAGCTGCTGTGATCAACCCATTGTAATGTTTCTCAGTGAATATTAAATTACTGAAAGAGCTGCAGTTTATTTTGTATTTTTATAGGTATATTTTATATGATTTAAAAGTAACTTCAAAGTAAAGGAGTTAGTAATCTTATTACTTTTTACATTAATTAGTAATGTAATCAGATTACAATTGTCCAGTAGTAATCAGTAATTTGTAATCTATTACTTTTATAAAGTAACTTACCCAACACTGGTTACAAGGTTACCAGTACAGTCAGCTGCTCTAACAACTTGATGGAAACACACATTTGGGATTTTTTCAAACTTTGATAAGATTCACTTCACATTACGATGGAAACTCGGCTGTTAGCTCAGTTAATTTATTCATAAACAGATCTATTCAGAAACAAAACTGCAGTGTTGCACCGAGATGTGCAAGTGTTCCACTTTGCATTTGTTTGTTTGATTTTTTTTTAGTTTTAATAGTGAAAATGGTTTCAGAAAATATTGTGTCTAAAAACAATTGTGCACTTTCCATAACCTTCTGGAGTTCTATAAATGTGTTTTATAAAATAGATATCTTATTCACAATCAAAAGCTGATATTTGCGGAAAAAAAAATGAAGTCTATTTAACTGATTTTATTTTAAATGAATTACATGATCGATGCTGTAAAATCAAATCAACACTTGCTGTGCATATTGCTTCGACAAATGTAGGGCAGGACATTATTTCAAGAGTTCACACTTAGCTGATGATTGGTTATAAAGCTTGTTTGGTATGCTGTCCCGGGAGAGAGCCCTGAGCTCATAGATCCTCGAGCCCGGGGCTCCCTCCCGTTTGCAAGGCGAGAGGGTAGTTTGAGCTCAGGTAGATCTCGAGAACTCCCCTGCTGTAGTAGCTAATAAACAGATAGTGATTGCTCTTGAGATGACTACTTATTAGGAGCATGTCTATGATGCCGATTTGGATTAGTCAATTAACTTAAGTTGCATGTTTTTGGACGGTGGGAGGAAACCGGGGAACCCGGTGGAAACCCACGTGAGCACGGGGAGAACGTGTAAACTTCACACAGAAACATCGGCTGGCTTGGTAAGGACTAGAACCAGTGACGTTCTTGCTGTGAGGCAACAGTGCTAACCACTGGGCCACCATGCCACCCATCTAGGAAAGGAGGAGTAGGGGTGGAAGGGGGGATTCTTCAAACCGAAGATGGCTGTGATATGAAACTTAGGGTATTTATAGTGGCTTAGGAATCGTCTGATTGGTGAATCATGAATTGGATAATGCGGGACCAGCCGCAGCAATCATAAGCCTGTGATCCTCTCGAAATTAGTTTATAAATAAACTTCATTTTGTGTAAATTCAGTTTTGTGCTTTATTAAAGAAGATATGTTGTTGAAATTGCAATTAATGGTGAGTTTAATGTTTACTGTCAGTTTCTGTGTATGACATATTTTATAAACTAAATGACAAGGCAAAGTAATCAAGTGAATATCACATTCATCCATCTCCAAAGATCCAAGCAAGAAAATACATTTTTATAATTGTTAAAGCCTTATCTCCAGAAGTTTTAAAGCATCTTCTTGTTGAGGCAGAATTAGTCATGCTTTAGTTTTGAACTTTGATTCGCCAAGTAGTTAATGTCTCCTTCCTCCCCTGCTGTTAATACCTACAGTCAGTGTGCAAACACGATTTTCTGCCTATTGTTCCGTTCAGACGAAGGACTGTACTTAGTAGCCTAATTACTGCTTCAATTTAGACATGCATAATTAATTACCATCAAATCAAAGTAAAAACTAATTAACAACGGAGTAATGACACAGAAGATTAAGAAAAAAAACTCAATGAGACTTGACAATCGCTGAGTTTGTCATATCAGTGATTAAATCAGATTGTACCCTGCAGAATATATTCCCTGCCGTATTCCTATGTGGGATTCCAGCATAATCATCCTCTACAGCACAAATGCATATTGAGTTGTGAAGTGGGCTTATGTGAATCTCTGTGGTCATATACTGTTTAGTTGAAAGGATCCACACGTTGTTCAAAAAAAAACACACAGGTATTTTATTCAAAGCTTATGATCTACAAGGCCCACACTCACCGAAGCATTACATAAGGAGCTTATTGTGTTTGTGTTAGAACACGCTCTAAAAGCAATGAATCAGATTATGCACACGAGCTTAGCCAAAAACAGATTGTCGCTTAGTTCAATTTCAGGAATAAATTGGAATGGACTTCACTGATCGGCCTAGTTTTAATAATTACTCACGGTTTAATGTGACCGTGAGACAGTGTTTTCTGTGATGCTGTGCATGAGCGGAGCTGGTAAATAGGGTCATTTGTAATGGCAACTTCATATTCAAATATTATGGTAACTCCTTTAGCTTAAAAAAAATTATAATAAAGTTTTTCAGTTGTTTGTATCAATATGTTAGTTTTAAGGAAATCTATAAGCTAGTGTGGCCTCACGGTGGCGCAGTGGGTAGCACGATCGCCTCACAGCAAGAAGGTCGCTGGTTCGACTGTGGAGGAAACCGGACACAGCTAATTAGTAGTTTATTGAGCTAAACATCTTAGCTAATGGTTTGTTAATAGTGTAAATTGTACATTAAAATAAAATGTCAGGTTTTGTTTTTTTTCAAATTAGCAGGTTTTTATTTTAGTTTTATTGTTATTTATACGAGTACATTTATTAGTGTAAACTAACTTTTCTAATTGATTAAAATTAATCTTGGTTCATTTTAGCTTAATTAATTTAATTTACATTTAAACTGACTTATAAAAGCTTGCATAACTTTAAAAATTAAGTTAGAAATATGAGTAACTAAGTTTAATAAGTTATAATTTTACATAAAAACATATGTTGTCATGTCTTCTTTGTCATGCAGCCTACAAATGAGGTGCCAGATTATGCTGATTGTCATGAAGAGATTTTCTTTGACATTTATAAGTGATTAGGAGTACTACGTTTACACAGCAGGCAAAAACTAATAATTATAACTAATGCCACAAACTTTTTTTTTTAAATCACTGCCACACTATACCATATTACTATACCATACCAACACTATACAATATAAAGCAATTTTACTTGCTTTGGTGAAGCACATGGAGGCAATCACATTGGAAAGTCAAATACAAACATGATAATACATCCTCCAATTCACACTGTAAAAAATGCTGGGTTCCACACAATCAATTTATGTTGAGACAACATGAAGGAATTAAGTTAACTTACTAGTTTTTACAAAGTTAAGTTAAACATAAAACAATTAAGTTGTCCCCCCCCAAAAAACTCAAGCTTTAGCTTATTTTAAATAAGTAGTTTCAACAAACAGCAAACATCATTTGGCACAGGTTAGTAACCAGTGAAAAATAAAACACAAACTTTAAACATTAAAGTCTGCTGAAGTCAAAATGTACAATGTTTATTTTGCTAGCTCACTGTGTTATTCTTAAGGTGTGCAAGTTAATCCACAGAAGAAGAAAAATTCACTGTTTGGTAACCTTAGTTGGCTATGAGTGAATGATGTTCATAAGAAAGGCCCGCCCCCTACTCAATATTCCATTTCAGTTGAAAGTACATCAGCATACTAAAATAAAAGTCTCAGCAACTACAGACTTTAAACTATTATATCCACTTTGTTAAAGCATACAATGTTTATATCACCGTTTACAGAGCTAATGAAGCCTCCAGAGCTGAAATTCAGATAAATAGATTCAGAGTGGGTCATCTGACCAATCAGAGCACAGGGGGAAACCAATGCGAATCCGAAAACCAACCGTTTCAGACATAGTGAGAAAAAAGCAGATGCTCCAGTGAATATTATGAGAAAAATTATTCATTCATTCATTTTCCTTCAGCTTACTCCCTTATTTATCAGAGTTCGCCATAGCGGAATGAACCACCAACTTATCCAATATCCACTTATCCACAGTCCATTAATGGGAAACACCCATACACTATCACATTCACAAACACTCATACACTATGGCCAATTTAGTTAACCTACTTCACCTATAGCGAATGATTTTGGACTGTGGGGCAAACCGCAGCACCCAGAGGAAACCCACGCCAACATAGGGAGAACATGCAAACTCCACACAGAAATGACAACTTCCAGGACTCGAACCAGCTACCTTCTTGCTGTAAGGCGACAGGGCTAACCACTGAGCCACTGTGTTGCCATGAGGAAATTACAGCGAACCAAATACATTAAAACATAATTAAGGACCTTTAAAAATAGAATAACAGTGGGAACATTAATATGACTCGAAGTTAAAAGTTTTAGAAGTCTGAAGCAATTACATCTGCAGACAGCAATAACCTTTTAAAAATGACGCCAGTGAAAGAGAATGGAAAAAGAGCTGTTCAAAGACGCTGCTTTGGCCTCCCTCAAGGCACATCACGCCTGGCTCATTCACACAGAACATCCCAGTGGCGGATAACTTTCACTTCGGTCATCCATTAGCCTCTCACCAAACCCAGTGAGAAGATGAAAAGACCTAGAGCTACGCTAGATCTATAATACATGACCATTCAAACTGCATTACACCGAGCCTTTAACACATACACACACATTCTGAATTCAAACACAATGACTTTTTTTACATTACAATTGCTGAAAAAGTGTGTTTACATTTGTCTTTGTATAACTGGAGTCAATACCGGAGAGAAAAGTACTATCAGGGTTATCTGGCACACTGGAAAGTTGTCAAATTAAGTCCAAATTAAGAAAACTATAGAAATTATTTGAATGGTTTTGTTGTAATTTCATAATTGCATTACTCATTATCAGTGTTGGGCACGTTTCTTTAAAAGAGTAATTAGTTAAAGTTACTAGTTACTTCTCACAAATAGTAACTGAGTTACATAATTACAAAAGTAACTAATTACCAGGAAAAGTAACTACTGCGTTATAAAAATATATAGTTTGTGATTTACAAATGACTATAAAATAAAAATAAAACATTGTACACTAATCTACACTATTTTAATGTTGGCGGTGCGGTGGCGCAGTGGGTAGCGATGTCTCCTCGCAGCAAGAACGTCGCTGGTTCGAGCCTCAGCTGGGTCAGTTGCCATTTCTGTGGGAAGTTTGCATGTTCTCCCTGTGTTCCGGTTTCCCCCACAAGTCCAAAGACATGCGCTATAGGTGAATTGGGTAAGCTAAATTGTCCGTAGTGTATGTGTGTGAATGAGAGTTTATGGGTGTTTCCCAGTGATGGGTTGCAGCTGGAAGGGCATCCGCTGCGTAAAACATATGCTGGATAAGTTGGCGGTTTATTCCGCTGTGGCGACCCCAGATTAATAAAGAGACTAAGCCGAATAGAATATAAATTAATTAATGAATTTTAATGTTGTTGTGGGACAATGCGAGAGACAATGGCAGCATGTCCTCAACTATATATCTAGATATTACTTTGGTTTAATTCTGTCTGAGTAATAAGTGTTTGTGGTGGAGAAAAATTATGTTTTATTTGCTTTGACGTCATGGCTTCGTCTCCTCCTTTAGTAGCAGAGCTCACGTTATCACCTGTGTAGCCACTCATTTTGTGGCGGCACATGACGACGTTAAGTGCTTCATTAGATTAGAATTACTTGTCACCGATACAGAGAGACTCTTTTTTCCTGGGCATAAGTTGCACGATACATAAACATTCTTGTCTTTCACCTCAACGAGGGAAAAGTAGTGCTTATATTTCCAGTTTACTTGTGTGAACACCCGCCCTACTCTGCCTCTGATTGGCAAGCGATAGAAATGTACTCCATCTAAGCCAATCATCACGTTCTCAGTTAGACCACATTCACAGACACACCAATCATCCTCTCTGGTTGGTTATGTGTCCCGCCCCAGCCCCAGCCCCAAACACACACACACACATACACACACACACACACACACACACACACACACACACACGCGCGCGCGCGCGCACACACACACACACACACACACACACAAACACAAACACAAACACACACACACACCCCAGAGAAAGAGAAGTCCTATGGCTGAGAGAGACGCTGCTCGCATGAAAACCGCTTCAGTGTTCTCAATTATAGTAAGGCACATTTTATTGTCAGTAGCGGCAACGGCGCTGGAACGGGGGAAACAGTAATTCATTGAGTACTCGTTACTGAAAAAAAGTATCACTGTTAGTAACACCGTTTATTTACAGCGCTGTTATTCCCATCACTGCTCATTATTTAACTACTTGATATTTTTCACTAAATGCGAACTAAACTAAATGCAGGTGAATTTTGAGATTGTTTTCACTTCATCTTCATTACTACTTTCTGAGTATGAATTATCTTATGATAAAGTCTATAGATAGATAGATAGATAGATAGATAGATAGATAGATAGATAGATATTAAATATATTGGTAACACTTTACTTAAAGGGGTGTTCATGAGACCTTTATAATCATAATGTGAATGAGATTTTAAGCATGGTTATAACTGCTGCCATTAAGCGTCAGTCGCTCAGTTATGACATTTTAAATGCAAAGATGACATTGTTTCTTATGACAATTTGACATGAACCTGTTTTTGTATTTGTCTTGACAACTTGACTATACCAAGACAACAAAACTTGTCATAAATCTGTCATAAACATGATCGTCATGAAGCTATTATAAATGTGTAATGAATTTTATAACAGCGTCATTAATATTTTTTTGACTTCGACTACAGTGGTACAAGCTGAATTTGTCATTAAATGTCATTAAATAGAGCCTCAAGGTGGCGCAGTGGGTAGCATGATCGCCTCACAGCAAGAAGGTCGCTGGTGCGAGCCTCGGCTGGGTCAGTTGGCATTTCTGTGTGGAGTTTGCATGTTCTCCCAGTGTTGGCGTGGGTTTCCTCCGGGTGTTCTGGTTTCCCCCATAAGTCCAAAGACATGCGGTATAGGTGAATTGGATAAGCTAAAACTGTCTGTAGTGTATGTGTGAGAATGAGTGTGTGTGGATGTTTCCCAGTGATGGGTTGCAGCAGGAAGGGCATCCGCTGCGTAAAACATATGCTGGATAAGTGGGCGGTTCATTCCGCTGTGGTGACCCCAGATTAATAAAGGGACTAAGCCAAAAAGAAAATGAATGAATGAATGAATGAATGTCATTAAATATTAATGATGCTGTTATAAACAATTGGACAGAGTAATGTCAAAGACATTAACGAGACACTTTAATGACAAATACAGTTTGTTCCACTGAAAACGTGATCAGAACAAATATTCATGACACAATTTTAATGCCTCATGACAATCATGTATATGACAAATAGATACATGACAAGTTTTGTTGTCTAAGTAATGTCAAGATGACAAAGATAAAGACGTATCTTTTGTGACGTATTGGTTTATGTCCAGTTGTCAAAAGAAATTTAAAATGACATAAGTGAGCAAATGACACTTAATAACAGTTGTTAAAAACATGCATAAAATCTCATTCACATTATGATTTTAAAGTCTTATGAACACCCCTTCAAGTAATGTGTTACCAATATTTAATATTAATTTTATATTCAAATAAAATTCGATATTAGCACTGTACAATGTTTTGACATAATCTCAGCTGACAGGCTTGCTTTCTCTCCTCAATGAAAGCCTCTTCGGACCTTAGAACTGTGCATGAATTATGAGCTTCTAGAACGTCCGACTGAAGCTGTGTGCAACCTCCGAAAGACCCTGATTAACTTCAAAGTTCTTTTTTGTTCTTTGTTTGGAGGCAAAAAGAAAGACTGAGCAATGGTAGGCAATTCCATTTCAAAACATTCTAACACCCACACGCTGCTGGAGGCGGGCTGAAGATTAATGTGTCCAGCCCAGGCTCACTGAACATACGTGCCTCAGCCTACATTTTTGCAAAACGTAAAAAGCATTGCTCCGGGTACGTTTCATAGCACGTTTCAGATGACATATCCACTAGAGGGTGCTGTCTAGATTTTTACCAAGTGGCAACATCCCGCTCTCCCTCGTGAAGCTAATACGAAAGTAACTGAAACTGCAATACATAGAAACATTACATTCCGCTAGACCTGGCTCCATAATAGAGCATATTTCTATTGACCCTAATGCTAAAATGGCCAACTTTACAGCAGAAAAAAAAGGTGTTTACAGCCTGGTAAAAAAAAAAAAACTATTTTGGTGTGTTTAGCTAATATTACACTTCATGACAACTGTAAGGGGGGTGAATTTTTTATAACTCATCGGTTTAATTTATATTGAGTTATAATAAGTCTGCATAATTAAGGGAGTGACAGCTAGGTCTCGCTGCTCGCTGTCTCATCACCTCAGCTGATTTCGGCTTATTAGCCGCTGAACTCGGCATATACTTCGTATTTTTGTGTTGTTTTATGTGGCTTTACACAGTCAATTGCCTTTTGGAATTATTTCCTACAATTATCAGATAATATGGCATGCTGTGCACTTAATTGTGCTCACAAACCATTCAAGTGGCCTCCATTTCCCAGGTGAGAGAAATTCTTATATACTTATATACCATATCTCTAATGTACGTGTTTTATTTAAGATAATTTATCATTTATAATTTCTTTAGACCTGTAATGCACTCCAGAATCTGACAGATTGATTAGCTGTAGGCTATAGAACAGCCATCTGAAATGTTGTCATACAGTGTTATGCCTGGATTTCATAAATAGCCTAGCATTTACTAACACAGACTATTTCGGAAGCATTTGGAAGTAATTTTCGTTTTCCTCCTGTAGAAAAACGTCATAAGAACAATGCTTAGTGGCTCAGCGTATTACAACAGTGTTTTTAAAAGACTAAACACTTTATTGATATAGTATACAACCAAGCACATGTGGTCAGAACACAAACGAGTCGCAGGTAATGAAGTATTAAGCGTTTCTCCCAAAAAAAGCCCATCTAAGCAAAATTAAGCTAAATTGTCCATAGTGTATGAGTGTGTATGGATGTTTCCCAGTGATGGGTTGCGGCTGGAAGGGCATCCACTGTGTAAAACATATGCTGGATAAGTTAGCGGTTCATTACGCTGTGGCGACCCCAGATTATTAAAGGGACTAAGCTGAAAAGAAAATGAATGAATGAATTGTGATATTCAAGATTTGTGAAGTCATACAGCTCCGGATAACTCAAACAGCGACCGCTACTCTCTCCTCCATCTTTAAATGTCTCCGTAGTCATCTTGACAACACAAACACTGCTGTCACCTCAACAGAAACCCAGCCTCTGCATTCATTTAATTGGGGACGAAAAAGACGCGACTGACGTAGCATGCTTTTTCTGCTCAGAGTTCACAAGAGTTGACAAGGCACAGCAGGCGGTTAAAACGCAAAATGCGGCCACTAGTCACTTGCGGCCATTAGTAAACCATTCAAAAAAGGAGCAAGAAAAAACACTTCTGCCTCATAGTCATTTTGACAAGGTATTTTTATAACGTATTATTACGCGGCTGTCTGGAATACTTGATTCTGATTGGTCAGTCGCAACATTCCGAGATTTGTTATTCCGAGCTAACAACCGTTAATAACAAGCCTGGGATCTTTGAATCAAAATTTTAATTGATATTCTTAAATCCACATTCATATGATTCTGCTCGTCTGTCACGCGGTCACATTTTTGGCTTGTGAATGAATAATGCATAGATTAGCCTATGCTTTATTCAGCCAGTTTTGCTTCCATCAGCTTTGTGTTTTTATCTGTTTGGCGCCATCTTGTGACTGAATAATTTGCAAGTTAGTGTAAACTCTATCAGCTGTTTTCATTTCTGTCAGCTTTGCATTTAATTAAAGAATTAATAAACTATTATGACTCAGAACAATGTTTTCTGTCTATTTTTTTATGTTTTGTTGCAAGTGGCCATGTAATAAGCATGATAAAGTACATTCAGGAAGGTTGTTTTTGCAGAATAAAACCTTTCAGTCTAACACAACTATGCTCTGCTTTGCATCAGGCGGGCAATAACAATCTCCTCAATGTACTTTATCCCTAACTCAATGAACTGCTTTTATAAAATGCAGATTTCATCATATCCTCCACTTGTGAGGTTTTATCTAAGGACTTCAGTCATGAAATGTTGATTTTGAGTTTGTGTTCTATTGATTGCTGAGTAATTGCTCAAAAAGGCCATCTTTAATTGAAAGAGACGTCTAAGAGAGACCAATGAATAGCTCTGCAGCTGAAATCAACAGCAAAAAAAACTGTGATTCATTTAAAAGAGCGTGCGCTGGCTGGAAGAAGCTCCACAACCCACAGGAAACTGCTCTTTTCCGTGACGCACTCTCGCTCAAAACCCACTTTAAGTAAATTGATCACCCGGATTAATGTGTACATTTTGGTATTCATCCTTTCAAAACCATATGATAATGTTTTCATGAATCTGAAGCATCATTTAATGCCACAAATGTACTCAAAACTAACAACCTGCATATACTTTTTAACATTTTAACATCAGACACGGTGGCTCAGTGGTTAGTATTGTCGCCTCACAGCAAGAAGGTCGCTGGTTCGAGTCCCGGCGGGGTCAGTTGGCATTTCTGTGTGGAGTTTGCATGTTCTTCTCCTATTAGCGTGGGTTTCCTCTGGGTGCTCCGGTTTCCCCCACAGTACAAAGACATGCGCTATAGGTGAATTGAATAAACTAAATTGGCCATAGTGTATGTGTGTGAATGAGTGTGTATGGGTGTTTCTTAGTAGTGAGTTGCAGCTGGAAGGGCATCTGCTGTGTAAAACATATGCTGGATAAGTTGGCGGTTCATTCCGCTGTGGCAACCCCTGATAAATAAAGGGACTGAGCCAAAGGAAAATAAATGATTGAACATCAGATATTAATAGCATACAGTGCACAGCATAAATGAGTACACCCCCTTTTAAAAATGAATATTTGTATCAATTTCTTTGAATATAGACAATATATTTTGGAGCATTTAAACAAAACTGTTTTGTTAAACCATTTTATCAATTAAAATAAGAGTTTGGTCACCTAACATGTTTAGAAATAAAAAGATATTCATTTATTCATTCATTTTATTTCGGCTTAGTCCCTTTATTAATCTGGGGTCGCCACAGCAGAATGAACCGCCAACTTATCCAGCATATGTTTTATGCACCGGATGCTCTTCCAGCCGCAACCCAACACCAGGAAACACCCATACACTCTTACATTCACACACACTCATTCACATGTAAACTCCACACAGAAATGCCAACTGACCCAGCCGGGGCTCAAACCAGCAACCTTCTTGCAGTGAGGCAATTGTGCTACCCACTGCGACACCGTGCTGCCCAAATAG
>CAIGQW010054451.1:2176880-2190005 GCA_903798125.1 Danio choprae
GCTGCGTAAAACATATGCTGGATAAGTTGGCGGTTCATTCTGCTGTGGCGACCCCAGATTAATAAAGGGAATGAAAGCCGAAATGAAAATGAATGAATGAATGAATGTTGGGGGTAACGCATTACAAGTAACTCGAGTTACGTAATAATATTACTTTTCTAAGTAATAACTTAAAAAATTAAGTAATAATACCAGACAGACAGAAACCAAGATGGCGAAGCCTTACATTTCTGTGATTGAAGTATTATCATTATTATAATAATCCAGGAGGGATAATAATTCTGACTTCAACTGTATATACAGTATATAGCATTAATCACAGTTCAACATTTAAGTTGTGTTTGTTGGCGACACAAAACGACTTTACTTTCATTAACTAACATGCACGGTTCATTGTTTGTTAGTAAATACATTAATGGAACCTTATTTTAAAGTGTTACCAAACAAACACTCCACATTCATGACTGTAAGGAGCATTTTATGTGCAACTCTGAAACTATACAGCTATTAATGCTTTAAATGGTCCTAAAAGCTATGAATTTAATCCTTTTACACTTATAATTCATTTATGTTTAAAGAGTTAGCTAGCTCCAAAGGATAAATTCTATCCTTATCTACTTACCTTCATGCTTTTCCAACCCACAAGAAGTATAAAATATATGGCATTGCTGCTGTCCCTTCATTGAAAGCCAATTTACCCAAAACTCTGAGGCTTCAGAACATTCATACAGAGATCAATAAATCAATTTTAATCAAGTGGTTTAATCAAAGTCTTCTTAGGTTGCCCTGCAATTAAATCACATTCTTCAACATTTGACATTTTTATTGAAATGAATAAAGCTCGAGCTGCAACACAGCATTTCAATGGAACTGCCTGTTTGATTTGACTTCAAGGAACACTCCACTTTTTTTGGTAATAGGTCCATATTACAAGTCCCATAGAGTTAAATAGTTGAGTAATTTTTTTAATCAATTCAGTCGATCACTTTTAGCTTAGCTTAGCATAAATGAATCGGTTTAGACCATTAGCATCTTGCTCAAAAGAGTTTTTTCAAAAGAGAAAATCATTTTCCTATTTAAAGCTACAGGTATACTCTTATTCTGGTGTAATAAACTTTGCTGTCACCTCATGGTTACCTAGTTACCTAACTGGGGACTTTTTTCAGGTGCTGTGCAATATCACTGTGACTAGGGCTGTGCAATCTGACACTATACACTCACCGGCCACTTCATTAGGTACACCTGTCCGACTGCTTGTCAATGCAAATTTCTAATCAGCCAATCGCATGGCAGCAACTCAATGCATGTAGACATGGTCAAGACAATCTTCTGCAGATCAAACAGAGCATCAGAATGGGGAAGAAAGGTGATTTAAGTGACTTTGAACGTGGCATGGTTGTTGGTGCCAGACGGGCTGGTCTGAATATTTCAGAAACTGCTGATCTACTCGGATTTTCATGCACAACCATCTCTAGGGTTTACAGAGAATGGTCTGAAAAAGAGAAAATATCCAGTGAGCGGCAGTTCTGTGGGCGCAAATCCCTTGTTAATGACAGAGGTCGGAGGAGAATGGCCAGACTGGTTTGAGCTGATAGAAAGGCAACAGTAACTCAAATAACCACTCATTACAACTGAGATATGCAGAAGAGCATCTCTGAAGGCACAACACGTCGAACTTTGAGGCGGATTGGCTACAGCAGCAGAAGACCATACGGGGTACCACTCCTGTCAGCTAAGAACAGGAAACTGAGGCTACAATTTGCATAGGCTCACCAAAATTGGACAATAGAAGATTGGAAAAACGTTGCCTGGTCTGATGAGTCTCAATTTCTGCTGCGACATTCGGATGGTAAGGTCAGAATTTGGCGTCAAGTACATAAAACTGGTGGTGTGGCTGGTGGTGGTGATGTAATGGTGTGGAGGATATTTTCTTGGCACACTTTGGCCCCATTAGTACTAATTGAGCATCAGGTCCATGCCACAGACTACCTGAGTATTGTTGCTGACCGTGTCCATCCATTTATGACCACAGTCATCTTCTGATGGCTACTTCCAACAGGATAACGTGCCATGTCATAAAGCATGAATCATCTCAGACTGGTTTCTTGAACATGACAATAAGTTCACTGTACTAAAATGGCCACCACAGTCACCAGATCTCAATCCAATAGAGCACCTTTGGGATGTGGTGGAACGAGAAATTCGCATCATGGATGTGCAGCTGACAAATCTGCAGCAATGTTTTGCGTGATGCTGTCATGTCAATATGGACCAAAATCTCTGAGGAATATTTCCAGTACCTTGTTGAATCTATGCCACGGAGGATTAAGGCAGTTCTGAAGGCAAAAGGGGGTCCAACCCGGTACTAGTGGCCGGTGAGTGTATATATCATATGGAAAATATAAAAAGTCTGTTGTTTCATATGGCCTATTGTTCATATTGTGGTTGCAAAATACACAGTTTTCTGTAAAACTCTTCATAATTTATACAAGCCCAATATTAGCCCGCTATTAGGTGGATAGTCAGACTATTAATTGATTGAATTTACAGAAAAGGTACTATATTGTGATATATATCAGGATATGAGATTACTTATATCGTGATATGAGATTTTTGTCATATCATGCAGCCTTAATTGCACCTGCTGCAGCTATGCGCAGTACATAAACCAAAGCATTTTGAGTCGGTTTAGTGTACACTACCTGACAAAAGTCTTGTTGTCTATTTAAGTTTTAAAAACAACAAATTATAACTTGACTTCTAGTTGATTATTTGGTATCAAAAGTGGCTTATATGAAAGGCAAAGGACTCTAGATTACGCTTATTTTACCAAAATAAAATATGATCATGCCTTGATTTTTAATTATTTAATTAGGACAGTAAGGTCTGACTTTGCTTAGACAAAAGTCTTGGCACTTAACAGAAATAATGTACAGTATAGAATATAAAGTCATGGTGCAGTGGAAAAAGAATTAATATTGTGGATGACTCCCATGAGCTTGGAGGACTGCATCCATACATCTCTGCAATGACTCAAATAACTTATTAATAAAGTCATCTGGAATGGCAAAGAAAGCGTTCTTGCAGGACTCCCAGAGTTCATCAAGATTCTTTGGATTCATCTTCAATGCCTCCTCCTTCATCTTACCCCAGACATGCTCAATAATGTTCATGTCTGGGGATTGGGCTGGCCAATCCTGGAGCACCTTGACCTTCTTTGTTTTCAGGAACTTTGATGTGGAGGCTGAAGTATGAGAAGGAGCGCTATCCTGCTGAAGAATTTGCCCTCTCCTGTGGTTTGTAATGTAATGGGCAGCACAAATGTCTTGATACCTCAGGCTGTTGATGTTGCCATCCACTCAACCATGATTTTTCTTTCACCAAACTTGGCTGATTTCTATGAGAATCTTTTGTGCATGAAGGTTCCAATAGGTCTTATGCAGTATTTGTGATGATTGGGATCCAGTTCAACACATGATTCATCAGAAAAATCTACCTTCTGCCACTTTTCCAAATGATTAACTAGAAGTCAAGTTATTACATGTTGCTTATACAATTGGGATCAACAACAAGACTTTTGTCAGGTAGCGTAGATTAAAACAATGGATATGGAGCGTTTTTAGACAAAAACACCCTTTTCAAATTTATCCAGATTAGTGTAGACGTAGCCTCAGATGAGACTTCACAGAACTGTGCTACCTTGAGAAAATGTGCATGACAATCTCAAATTTGCTTTATCATTTCAATTGCCCAATCCTAACTTGACAGTAAGTGAACAATGACAGAGTTTTAAAGAAAACCATTTTAAGTAAGACTTTTTTTATAGATTTTTTAAGGATTTACCTTTTCAGAGCATGACCATGGCCTTGGATGTTTGCAGACTACTGTTTAGTCCTCAATGCCAGCTTTATTTGTGTTTCATCTGAGCTTGAATTGCTATATCACAGCCATGTTTGGTAGCTCTGTTTTAATGCACGTCTAGGTCATTGATCTCCAAGCTCTGCACCACCGCATTTTCGAAAACTCTACAGCCAGGCCTGCCAAATACACAAACTTCCTTTCTGCTAAATTCAGCAGTGTGCCGAACGAAAGCTGCATACCCATTGTTGGGTGCACCTAATGGGTGCACAGCATCCTAATCTGATTTAGAGTCTCCTGCCATGAGCACCAAAAATCCATCCCACCATCAGCAGTGTCCTGTAAGCAATTAGATGCTTCAGTGCTACTGTAAGAAGTACAAACTCTTAAAACCTGGCCTCAGCACTTTAGCCCTCAGCTTTAGGAGTGTTTACAGAGTTTTAGATACCCAAGAGCATTGGACTCTCTCCAAAAAGACAGACATCAGATTAACAAAGCTGGTGTGAAAATATCAATACCACATTCAAGAATGTAACAATCTCCGTAGATTGATAGGTCGGCCAGGTCCTTTAAAGGTCCCGTGAAGTGCATTGAATTGCATTTTTTTTATGTTTATTATAGGGGCTGCACATGCAAACTCCACACAGAAATGCCAACTGACCCAGTCGGAACTCGAACAAGCGACCTTCTTGCTGTGAGGCGACAGTGCTAATGACTGAGCCACTGTGTCGCCCCAGAAATGTAATAAATGCATTTAAAAAAATTACTTTTGCTGGTTGTTCAAATTACTTCATTATAATAAGTTAACTTAAGATTCGTGTTGTGACAACATGAAGGAAAAGCAGCACGGTGGCGCAGTGGGTAGCGCTCTCGCCTCACAGCAAGAAGGTCGCTGGTTTGAGCCTCGGCCGGGTCGATTGGCATTTCTGTGTGGAGTTTGCATGTTCTCCCCGTGTTTGCGTGGGTTTTCTCCGGGTGCTCTGGTTTCCCCCACAAGTCCAAAGACATGCGCTATAGGTGAATTGGGTAAGCTAAATTGTCCGTAGTGTATGAGTGTGTGAATGGAAGTATATGGGATGTTTCCCAGTGATGGGTTGCAGCTGGAAGGGCATCCGCTGCGTAAAACATGTGCTGGATAAGTTGGCGGTTCATTCCGCTGTGGCGACCCCAGATTAATAAAGGGGCTAAGCCAAAAAGAAAATGAATGAATGAACATGAATGAATTGTGTGGAACCCTACATTTTTTATACTTCATATTTAAATGAATTTTGGCATGAAAGAAAAAAAACAATAATTTTGACTCATACAATGTATTTTCGACTATAGCCAAAAATATACCTGTGCAAAATAAGACCAGGGCTGTATTAATTAAGATGCTTTTAAAAGTAATTGTTGATAAATAATATGATTATTTCATATACCAGCAACATTGCAACCATTAAGCAATTATACGTTTGCTAAATTGTTCTTAACCTGTCTAGCCATGTTTGTTCATGTTAAATATAAATAAATAACAGTTATGTTTGATCATTTAGATCACATGATTCAAGTCTCTCGCTTCCAAAATCCTGTTAATGGAGCACAGTCGGGTCTCACAGTGGCACAGTGGGTAGCACGTTCGCCTCACAGCAAGAAGGTCGCTGGTTCGAGCCTCGGCTGGGTCAGTTGGCGTTTCTGTGTGGAGTTTGCATGTTCTCCCTGTGTTGGCGTGGGTTTCCTCCGGGTGCTCCGGTTTCCCCCACAAGTCCAAAGACATGCGGTATAGGTGAATTGGGTAGACTAAATTGTCTGTAGTGTATGAGTGTGAATGGGTGTGTATGGAGGTTTCCCAGAGATGGGTTGCAGCTGGAAGGGCATCCGCTGCGTAAAACATATGCTGGATAAGTTGGCGGTTCATTCCGCTGTGGCGACCCCAGATTAATAAAGGGACTAAGCCGAAATGAAAATGAATGAATGGAGCACAGTCAGAGTTCGGCACATTACTTTAAAAAAAAGTAATTATTTATAGTTACTAGTTACTTCTCATTAAGTAACTGTAAAGTTAGTAATTGAATTACATCATTGTAAAACTACCAGGGAAATTTACTATTGTTACTATTATTAGATGAATGCTAAATTGAAATAATTATTATTATAAAGCAATGACTATGTTTACATGAACATCAGTAATCTAATTATTTGCCTTAATCTGATGACAATAATATGATTAAGGTGTTTACATGAGTTGCTTTTTGAATGTCCCTTTTATGATCCCATATTACATGTTATAGTACATAATTCGATTAATGTCATTCCACGTTTCCTCCGGAGTTTCAAGTAATTTCGGGTGTTTCATTTTTAATTTTTCAACTTTAACTGCAGTCCGGCAGTTTCACTTTCATTCAGGAACACTTCATTCATGCCTCCACGTGACAAACTGAGCTATTGGATGCAAGTATGAAGTATGAGCTGGTGGACTGGGACTGGTGGAAAAGAAAACCTCCACATTTCGCAATGCGGGTGTCTGTGGTCCTTTACTGACTCGATAGGTACAGAAAATAGTGTCAAACAGCGGTGTGTGTATGGACTATTCTGTCGCCAAATGCAGCGAAAAGTCCTACTTGATGGTAATAGTTTGATTGTGGTGTTTACATGTCTGTACTGCACTTCAATAAAGCGACTAAAATAGGAAAACTCCACGTGTCTTAATTCGATTTCTGTTTAGTTCGATTATGAATTATTAATATAGTTATTAATTAATATAGTTATTAATTAAGGTCATCAAAAATCGCTGTTTACATGGTAGACTCTTAATTAGAGTATTGTCTAAATCGTATCAAAATCGGAATATTGGTGTCCATGTAAACCTACTCAGTGTGTGCATTGTGGGACTATTCAGAGCATGATTGTTTCAGTTTTCTAGAAGTATTTTGCGATTAAAACAGCACTTTAAATGGCTCATTTGTGCTCTGATTACTGAACAAGGGAGCTGATTGAGACCTGCCCAGTTTTATTCATCTTGTTGACATAATTTACAATGTAACAGGAAGACGGGGAACATATCAAGCAGCTCCTCCCTTTTTTTTTTAAACAGCCAATAGCATTTTGTTCATATCACAGTTTGGCCAGAGCTCAATAAATCCACATTTGACATCTTATAACAGACACAGTGAATCTGTTTAAGGGTTTTTCCTTGTAATTTACTCCATATCATTTTAAAATGTAGGATGGAGTGTCTTTAAATTTGCCTAACATGTTTTGTGGTCTGCACAGACTCACAAAGGATCCGCTCTGTGCTGAGAGACTTTTATTTCAGTATGTTAATGTACGTCCAACTAAGGTTGAGCGACGTCGACCAATTTGGCATCGTATTATGTCTAATGTGAAACATTGCGGTGGACGATGGCATCGTCGTCGTAGGCGGCGGTGAATTAATTATTTATGAATGCAAGTAATTTTTTTATGTGTGCACAAAAGTATCTTTGTAGCTTCCGAATATTTAGTTTGAACCACTGAAGACACATGGGCGGTTTTGATGATGTTTCTGGACTTTAAATTTGACTGGACCATTGATGTAATGAAAGAGCTCTCAGAAAGCAAAATCCAAACAGACAATGTTGTGTTCAACTCTAAAATGTGTTTAATTTCTTAACTGACACTGATATATATGATATTTAGTTTTTGAGATAAGTTCAGGTTTAGACATTTTTTTAAATGTACCGAATGAGCAGAAACATAAGCTGCACAATATTATTTCATCAGTTAAGGTGTTGTTGCAGAGAATAACAGCACACGGCACAAAACTGTGATCAAACAGTAAAACAGCTGTTATTCTGGGCTATCTTTATTATTATTATTATTATTATTATTATTATTATTCATTCATTTTCTTTTCGACTTAGTCCCTTTATTAATATGGGGTCGCCACAGCGGAATGAACCGCCAACTTATCCAGCACATGTTTTACGCAGCGGATGCCCTTCCAGCTGCAACCGATCACTGGGAAACATCCACACATACTCATTCACACACATACACTACGGACAATTTTAGCTTACCCAATTCTCCTGTACCACATGTCTTTGGACTTGTGGGGGAAACCGGAGCACCCGGAGAAAACCCACGCCAACACGGGGAGAACATGCAAACTCCACACAGAAATGCCAACTGACCCAGCCGAGGCTCGAACCAGCGACCTTCTTGCTGTGAGGTGATCGTGCTACCCACTGTGCCACCGTGAGGCCCCCATTATTATTATTATTATTATTATTATTATTATTATTAGCATAAGAAGCTTGTATATTTATTTTATTTTTTAAGGGATAGTTCATCCAAAATATTACAAATTTACTCACCATTTACTCATGCATTAATTGGTTATAAACGTTGATGAATTTCTTTCTTCTGCTGAACATAAAAGATGATTTTTGAAGAAAACTGAAAACCTGTAACCATTGACATCCATAGTTTTGTTTTTCCTAATGGATGTCAATGGTTACAGGGTTCCAGCTTTCTTCAAAATATCTTCTTTTGTGTTTAACGGAAGAAAGAAAGTAACAGGTTTGGAACAAGTGAAGAGAGTGAATGAAGACGGAATTTTCATTTTTGGGTGAACTGCCCCTTTAAATGACCAATTATTTAATATTAAATATTGATATTTAATTCACAATATTTTCAATATTGATTGGACTTGAACTCTTATTCCCTCACTAACACTTAATTCAAGCTCATTATACAAATGCATAACTGTGTTCTCAAACCAAAATATGAATCCAAGCAAGGGTTTTACCAACATCACAAATGAATTCTGGTCATTCAAAGCAAACAAAAACAGGTCACAAAGCCATATCCGTTTCATTTTGAATAAGTAGTATCCATCATCTCTCATCTATTGTGATTGCAGTCATTAATCAGTCAACCTGTATTAAGAGATGCTTCGAGGACCTTCGCGTAAAAATACACAAGGCAAGGGTGAAGTGAAACAAACAGAGCAGGAGAGAGGTTTCTGTTGCCAGGCTCCAGGAAGGCTGTGATGCACTGATGTCATCTTGGTGCAATCATTCATTTGCTGTACAAGTTCGTGATCAGACTGGTAACTTACCTTTCAAGGTGAGCTGGTATGGCAGTCAGAAGATGTTCATGTGGACGACGAATAATCTCACGGACCGGTGTTATATATCCTTTCGCAATGTTATTTTTTTTGGAGCAGAATAATACATAAAAGTCCAAAGTGTCCCGTTTTTTTATCCCCGTTTCAAGAAGTCGTTTATCAAGAGTGCTGGAAGAAAGAAATCACCGGTAAAAACCTTTCATGCGGACACGGTGTCGATTATACTGCATTTTGCCAGCTGATATTATTCGAATGCGGAAAGTAAAGCGAAAAGATACGTAGAGACAGACTGTTGGTGTGTAAGCACTATAATGCACTTGCTTTCTCCTCATCTGCGGTCTTTATAAGGGTGCGCTGCTCGAGTTCCCCTGGGTCCTAAAGAGCGCACATAACAGGATATTTTGTTTTGTTTGTGCACTACACCACCTGACAAAAGTCTTGTAGTCGATCTCAGTTGTAAGAGCAACAAATAATAACTTGACTTCTAGTTGATCATTTGGAAAAGTGGCAGAAGGTAGATTTTTCTTATGAATCATCTGTTGAACTGCATCTCAATCATCACAAATACTGCAGAAGACCTACTAGGACCCGCATGGACCCAATGTTCTCACAGAAATCAGTCAAGTTTTGTGATGGAAAAATCATAGTTTGGGGTTACATTCAGTATGGGGGCGTGCGAGAGATCTGCAGAGTGGATGGCAACATCAACAGCCTGAGGTATCAAAACAATTTGTGCTGCCCATTACATTACAAACCACAGGAGAGGGCAAATTCTTCAACAGGATCCACTCCTTCTCATACTTCAACCTCCACATCAATGTTCCTGAAAGCAAAGAAGGTCAAGGTGCTCCAGGATTGGCCAGCCCAGTCACCAGACATGAACATTATTGAGCATGTCTGGGGTAAGATGAAGGAGGAGGCATTGAAGATGAATCCAAATAATCTTGATGAACTTGATGAGTCCTGCAAGAATGCTTTCTTTGCCATTCCAGATGACTTTATTAATAAGTTATTTGAGTCATTGCAGAGATGTATGGATGCAGTCCTCCAAGCTCAGGGGAGTCATACACAATATTAATTCTTTTTCCACTGCACCCTGACTTTATATTCTATACTGTGCATTATTTCTGTTAAGTGACAAGACTTTTGTCTAAGCAAAGTCAGACCTTACTGTCCTAATTAAATAATTAAATATCAAGGCATGATCATATTTTATTTTGGTAAAATAAGCGTAATCTAGAGGCCTTTGCCTTTCATATAAGCCACTTCTGATACCAAATGATCAACTAGAAGTCAAGTTATTATTTGCTGTTCCTAAAACTTGGATAGGCAATAAGACTTTTGTCAGGTAGTGTACTTATATATTATTATATTTATTTATTTATTATTTTCTATTAATTTAAATTCAAAGTAGGTGGCAATACAACAGCAGTGTAATGCAGATGTATGAAGGGTTTATGTAAAGAGAGTTGGCATGTTCAGTAGCGGTGACTAGTGTTGTTTGTTTAGAAATTATTTTAATAAGCATAAACATAAACAGTGTGAGTCTCGTCAGCGAGTATGTCTTGGAATGAATCGTACGCGTGTGTTGACCAATCGGAGTCCTGTTGAGATCTATCTGTTTTATAAATGAAAACAAATTCCATTACTCACTAAGAACAAATTGCGCATATAAAAAAATAACATAATATTAAGTCAATATCATATGGAGTTGGAGTGATTCACCTGAAAATTACAATTCAGTCATCATCTTTTCTATACCCGTTCAAGTTTGTCATTTGCTTCCCTTCTATACACTAAAGAATAACCTAATGCTGGGTCAAATATGGACAAATCGAATGTTGGGTTTTACTTCAATTTAAATTACACTATTTAATCTAATGGTTGGGTTGGTCCATATCTGACCCAACTTTGGGTTTCAACAACCCCGCATTATTTAGACACCCACACAGTTTATTCAATAGATGTCAATGGCTCTGGGGTATACATCAGGGCACAGTGATCATGAACGCGCACCCTATACTGACACTGAGGAGAGTAACCTTTTTTTTTTTAAATGTGCTCACAAAATTTGTTTTGTAGCTTCAGAATATTTAGTTTGAAGACACATGGGCGATTTTAACGATGTTTCTGAACTTGTCTGAACCATTGATGTAATGAAAGAGCTCTCAGATTTCATACAAAATATCTTCATTTGTGTTCTGAAGATGAATAAAGGTATGGGCAGGGGGCGGATTTCGTGATTTCGGGGCCCTAAGCAATTCCATGCTAATACTGCGTTCCTCTAGTCCTAATATTTTATTTTATTTTTTATTTGCTGACTTTTTCTTATGGGCCTCACGGTGGCGCAGTGGATAGCACGTTCGCCTCACAGCAAGAAGGTCGCTGGTTCAAGCCTCGGCTGGGTCAGTTGGCATTTCTGTGTGGAGTTTGCATGTTCTCCCAGTGTTGGCGTGGGTTTCCTCCGGGTGCTCTGGTTTCCCCCACAAGTCCAAAGACATGCGGTATAGGTGAATTGGGTAAGCTAAATTGTCTGTAGTGTATGAGTGTGAATGGGTGTGTATGGATGTTTCCCAGAGATGGGTTGTAGCTGGAAGGGCATCTGCTGCGCAAAACATATGCTGGATAAGTTGGCGGTTCATTCCGCTGTGGTGACCCCATATTAATAAAGGGACTAAGCCGAAATGAAAATGAATGAATGAATGAATGCCTTTCCCTTATATCACTCAATCTTGTTTTGTATCTTAAGGCAATCTCTACATCTACATAAAGATTTGTTTTCTTAAAATGAATTCATAACTAAAAATAATAAAAGAAACGAGTTCATTTTTAGAATTAAATCCTGAGCTGATTTTACTGCTGAACCACCCTATGATTGGGGTGGGGGACTGTAGGGGAATCATACAGTTTTAACCCAAAAATGACCAGTCTATCAGATGAAAAAGAGCCGTAGTCAGAGATTCAATTAAAAAGAAAGTTTACTATAGATAGTTTGCAGTTTCATCAGCAGAAGACAGCTTCAACACTCGCTATGAGTTTGTAGGCCGATCTGCTTACAATCTCAAAACAACAACAATTATACTCTCACATAACGTCATTAACTGTGCCATACACATGGGTGTTTTAACCTGATTGGTTAAAACACAGATA
Source organism: Danio choprae (assembly GCA_903798125.1). NCBI lineage: Eukaryota > Metazoa > Chordata > Actinopteri > Cypriniformes > Danionidae > Danio > Danio choprae. The sequence continues at coordinate 2,188,978 of CAIGQW010054451.1, forward strand.
GACTAAGAAGATTTCCACGTGTGTGCATGCATACAATTCTGAATGATATCTCAATATCTCAAGCATACGTCAGACAGCCATTAGGTTGTTCAGAGCTGACCCCAGACCTGTGAAATGGTCCACAAAGGAATAGAACACACATACTCAAAGTACAATCTGTTTTTTACCCAAGGTTAAGTGTACTCTCAGCCGTCTTATCAAAACCGGTTAAAAACTGGTACAAATCTACATCCAAACTGGCAGCTTTTTTATTTATATTGTTAATAAGTATTGTACACAATAGATAATATTGTATACTATTTCACAAATAGATCGAGACGGGCGAATGGGGAATGTTGTTTCCGTTCGCCATTCAACAGACTGAACAGTTTTCTATCAGTCATCATAGATGATCAGTCATTATTTATTTGACAGAGTCAATATAGCAGATACTCGTTTCCTGGCCTTGCTGAACGATCTAAATTGGACAGGTTTAATTTATGTAATGGATTCATTATAATGAAGGAAATAACAGCAAGTTAATATAGGCAGTAATACATCTTTATATGTAATACAAATATTTTTACATTTAATAAATGTATAACACTATATTAATATTTTACTCCAGCGATTGAATAGTATTTATTTGCTTAATTTTCTAATAACTTTTTTATTAATGATTTCCCACATTAAATACTATAGTAATTTATAGTAATTTGTGGTAATTATAGCTGCAACAGATATAGTAATACAAACAAATTAACTGTTAATAATTAATTTAAAAAAAACAATTATTTATATATAGGGCCTCATGGTGGCGCAGTGGGTAGCACGATCGCCTCACAGCAAGAAGGTCGCTGGTTCGAGCCTCGGCTGGGTCAGTTGGCATTTCTGTGTGGAGTTTGCTTGTTCTCCCCGTGTTGGCGTGGGTTTCCTCCGGGTGCTTCGGTTTCCCCCACAAGTCCAAAGACATGCGGTATAGGTGAATTGGGTAGGCTAAATTGTCCGTAGTGTATGTGTGTGAATGGGTGTGTGTGGATGTTTCCCAG
>CAIGQW010054451.1:2194274-2224008 GCA_903798125.1 Danio choprae
AGTGGCGCAGTGGGTAGCACGTTCGCCTCACAGCAAGAAGGTCGCTGATCGCTGGTTCGAGCCTCGGCTGGGTCAGTTGGCCTTTCTGTGTGGAGTTTGCATGTTCTCCCTGTGTTGGCGTGGGTTTCCTCCGGGTGCTCCGGTTTCCCCCACAAGTCCAAAGACATGCGGTACAGGTGAATTGGGTAAGCTAAATTGTCCGTAGTGCATGAGTGTGAATGGGTGTGTATGGGTGTTTCCCAGAGATGGGTTGCAGCTGGAAGGGCATCCGCTGCGTAAAACATATGCTGGATAAGTTGGCGGTTCATTCCGCTGTGGCGACCCCAGATTAATAAAGGGACTAAGCCGAAATGAAAATGAATGAATGAATAATAATAATAAACAATTAATGCATATTAATATTTACTAATAATATTTCATGTTTAATATTAAATATTTTAGTCATTCATTCATTTTCTTTAGCCTTAATCCCTTTATTAATCAGGGGTCGTCACAGCGGAATGAACTGCCAACTTATCCAGCATATGTTTTATGCAGCGGATGCCCTTCCAGCTGCAACCCATCACTGGGAAACACCCATACACACTCATTCACACACATACTGATTCACACTACACTACGGACAATTTAGCTTACCCAATTCACCTATAGCGCATGTCTTTGGACTGTGGGGGAAACCGGAGCACCCAGAAGAAACCCACACCAACACGGGGAGAACATGCAAACTCCACACAGAAATGCGAAATGACCCAGCTGAGGCTCAAACCAGCGACCTTCTTGCTGTGAGGCAACAGCACTACCCACCCCGCCACTCTATATTTTATATATTTATATTAATATTTTTCTCTTTCATTATCATTTTAATCCTTATATTAGTCTGTTTTCTTACTTATGTATGTATTTAGAAAGAGAGAGAGAGAAAGAGAGAGATTTTGATAGTCAAAAAGAGTAGCCTATTCATATCACAAAATATTATTACAGTGTAAAACAGGTAACAATGGTAACGAACAGGTAACGAAGTTCAACTTTGCATAACCAGCATTTGCTTCACCAGAATAAATGACATCTAAAAATATATTCAATTAGAAACTACTTCTTTTAAGCTATAATCGTAATTTACAGTAATAATTAAACTTGTGCAAAAAAGAATCGTGATTAATCGCACGCAAAATAAAAGTTTCTTTTGACATCATTTCAGTGTGCGTATTTACATGCAGATTACAGGCATGCAGATATTTGAGAAAATGTTTATTTATATTTAGATATAAAATATATGGTACAAATGATATATATATACATTTAAATATATATGTAACAAAATGGCTTTGTTTCTATGTTTGTGTTACAATCATTCATTCATTTTCTTTTCGGCTTAGTTCCTTTATTAATCTGGGGTCGCTACAGCAGAATGAACCGCCAACTTATCCAGCTGCAACCCATCACTGGGAAGCATTCTTACACAACCACTCTTACTCATACACTACGGACAATTTAACTTACCCAATTCACCTATGTCTTTGGATTTGTGGGGGAAACCGGAGCACCCGGAAACACCAGGGGCTCGAACCAGCGACCTTCTTGCTGTGAGGCGATTGTGGTACCCACTGCGCCACCGTGCTGCCCCTGTGTGTTACATAATACATACATTACATAATACATGTACACATAATAAATACTGTATATAATACACACTCATACACTATATCAAAACAAACTTTTGTTTTGGATGCAATTAATCGCGGCCAGCAGTACAGCCACGTGACTATAACTACTGTAGTTCCTCCATGCCTGTAGAGAGCAGTAATGCGTTTCTGCATCCAGACGTTAGCGCACAGTCGAGCTGAATTCGTACCTGTTTCACAGGAAGCAGGACTGGGACTACACTCAACTGTACAACAGGCAGCAAACAACGCCTTCAGGCTGGGAAACGAAACGCTACCACGGAGAAGAAAACTCCATCCACCCAGGGGGAAAGTCGAGAAGGAGGGGAGGCCCTGCAACACCGGAGGTAATCAGGGCGCAGTTCTGGAGCTCACTCAGAGCTTTTTAATGTCTTTTTAACATAAAAGGCCGCACTGACAGCTAGTCGCGGCATATGTACCATGCTAGCGACGAGACACAGCTAAATCGAATGCTGATAATATAGTATACGAAGCTAGTTCACGCTGCTTTCACTCTTTACAGCGTAATTGTGTACGCTAGTTTCAGTTTAACGAACCCCGTCACGTTGGCGGCTTTCAGTGTTGATGTTAGCGCTAATGCGCACTTTCCCAGCTATTGGCTTTTACCGCATCACGGGAGAAAAAGCTGCGCGGCTTGAAGGGTTTAAACGCCTTCAGTTGCGAGCACAGAGCGGGCTGAGGTTAGTGAAAGCTCCGGGGAGCGCGAATAAACCCCGGTGAAGACATCAGGCCCGTGTGTGTATGTCGCTATCTAGCAGCATCGCTAGCGGGCTGACTGACAGCAGCTGTGAGAACTAATGGACTTAGTGTAAGCGTAGGGTGACATAGAAACTGTGTAAATGCATTAGACTTTGTTGTAAACGTTAAACGTTGTTTACAAGAATAACGCTAACGTGTCCCAAAATAACATAAGCCACCCAAAGTGAAACTGCTGTCATCGTTTACTGGTCGTCGTGTCATTTCAAACCTGCGACTCTACTCTGGGGAAACGCAAAAAGAGATGTGGGATTGGGAGCAATACGATGGTGAGTGGTTAATAATGAGAGAAGTCGCAAAATCACTTTCATATTACCCGTGTTACAGAAACATGTTCCAGCTCTTCAGTCTTGCCTTATGTGTGTTGAAACTATTGGATCTTAAAGGGTTAGTTAACTCAAAAATGTGCACGGTCATCATTAACTCATTGGTATGTCATCCCAAAGCCATCCTCTAAAATATGTTTTATTAATACAATAAATCTGGAGTTTGTATATACCACTGCAAGCCTTTTCATGCTGATCTTTGAGATCGTTTTGGCCTAATGTCATTCCAAATGTTTAAACGATCCGTTCGTGTGTGAAAGGCAAATATTGATAAAGCATATATTTGAATAGAACATTAGTGCTCCGCTCAAAATGCAAATAAATATGATTCAATATGCATGTGACTGTGCACAACTTTTGAAATTAAAAAGTTCACTGCAAAGGTAAAACATCAAATATGATAACAAAGAAGTGAACAGAAGGATGAATGCATGTTGACATAAGAACTAACCGTATTGCTTTTTGCATGTCGAGCGTGTAGGGTTGAGTTTCTGTTTATCTGTTTTGATGTGCTTGAATTGTGCATTGATTTGTGTATATGAAAAAAGCCTTCAAATAAATCTTTTCATTAAATAAACTTGTTGTCTCAATAGAAGACCGTAGTTAGTAATTACAAAAATAGCAATTTAGCATCAAATATTCCCTTATAATAATGATGCCTGATTATATGGATGGATTACCAAAATATTTTAGAATTATAGTTCTCATTTATAGCCTAGCTTCATATTAGTTCACTATAAAATAAAAATGGTCTTATTAGTCACTCACCTTGTCAAAAAAAACTATGTAGGATCCTAAGAAAATGTAATAATGAAAGCGATTTCTGTTCCTTCATCGTCCCATTTTTGTAAAACGGACCTTTCAAAAAGTTCATGAAGAAATGAAGAACATCACATATGGTAAACAGAAGCTGAAGTGCTTGTTTGAAGTTTGTTCTTGCATTTGTCGCTTTTAAGCTTCTACAAGAACCAGTGCTACATTTATTCTTGTATTTCAGACAGTTGCATTCTTGTATTTCAGACAGTTGCATTTGTGCTTCCGTATACCATGTTTAATGTCCTCTATGTATTCAGTTCTTAATTTAACACACATCTGTTCAACTTTTTAAAACAACCCTTAGATTAAACCTCTTGATTCATTTGGATTATTTTACAATCTGAAATGAAACGGAGTGAATGGGACACAAATTTCAGATTAAGTTCAAGGATGATAAAAGATCTCATTTGGTTGAAGTTGAAGACCAAATGTGAGCTATATCAATTTATGTAATTGCTTGAATAGGAAGTTTATGCAACATGTGTTTTGAAACGCTTGACCTTTGTTCATGTTGGTTGTTGATATCATAATCTGAAATAGGGATGCACGATATTGGAAAAATCTGATATTGCGATATTTAGTTTTTCAGCGATAAATATTGCGATATGAAAACAGTTTCATAAGACAGTTTGAATAGCACTATTTGACGTTTTTCTGGGGTGTCAAACAGTATTCAGGTGCAAAAATGGAATAATCGCAATTGCAAAAAATGGTTCTCATATTTTGCTTTGTCTCATTTTTAGTCCAAATATCTAAAAATTCTTAGATCATGTAAAAATTGTGTTGTTTTCCAAGAATTAAGTTAAAATGAAGTTGTTGTTTTTTTTTAAAACAAGCAAAATTATCTGCCAGTGGGGTAAGTAAAATAATCTTGTTTTCAATTTGAAATGTAGATATTTGGACTATAAGCAAGACAAAAATTCAAAGTAAGACATTTTATTTGCATAAGTCGTATGTATTCAGTATAAATAAAGTAATTAAATACAATTCTGTGGCTTCTGGTCAGCTATAATTCAGACTCAATATTGCATATCTTGCATTGCGACTATTGCAGATGCATATTGATGCTGAACCAATATATTGTGCAGCCCTAATCTGAAATGTTGATTCTTTATATTCACAGCTACCATGGTGGGTGAGCGCCGCAATGGAAACCTGCTGGTTCAGCTGGGCCCGAAACTGCAGGCTTACCCAGAGGAGCTTATCCGCCAGCGGAGGACTCACGACGGCCAGACGGAGTATCTGATCCGCTGGAGTCTTCTGACCGTGGAGGACAGCAGCAGTTCAGGCTGCAGCAATGAGGCGAGCGGCGGTAGCGGCAGCAGTTCAGGAGTCGGTGGCTCTAGCGGCTCCACCTCTGGAGAGAGCAAGACTGAGAGCATCCTCATGTGGATGTCCACTGAAGACGTCTACGCCAACTGCCCCACTCTCCTAGGCAAGCGCAAGGCAGACTCCCAGAGGCCTTTGCTGGAGGAAGAGGAGCGTCCCAGTGGCCAGTTCCCTGCAGATGTCACCTTTGATGAGGGAGAATTGTCAGACATGAAAGATGACGTGAAGAACCTCGTGCGGCGTGCCCGGAAGCAAATGGCCAAGAACAGCGACTTCGGTATAAGCATCACACACACCATCCACGTGCTGAGCGCCTATGCCAGTATCGGCTCGCTAGTAGGAGTCTTCAAGGAGACTGGAGCTCTCGACCTGCTCATGGAACTGCTCTGCAACAAGGAGCGACAAACCAGGCGCAGCGCTGGCAAGATGTTGCGAGCATTGGCTTCTCATGATGCCGGTAAGTCATTATTACACTGTCTATTGACTGTCATCCTTTGGATATTCTCCGGTACTGTATTTAAGTGGTTGTTTCAAGTGGTTTTAACTCTTCTCACTTCCTAGGGAGTTTCCTTTGAGTGAAATAATGCACTAAAGTAAGTTTCCTTGAAAAATATAGTTGTGGTAGATAATATATTTGACTTTATTCTTATAATTGATGCTCTCTTTTTTTGTACTGTACTGTGCTGAGATGTATTTATTTTTATTTTTATTTGTCTGGTGCTAAGATTGTAAACGATCTGATCTATGTAATACATCCTGTTCTTGAGACATTGAATGGCAACGGGGTAGTCAAATTTGATTTTAAGCATGCTTAATAAACATATGAAATATATTTCTGATTAATGAATATAAGAAAACCGACACGCATAAGGCCTCCTTCTGGATTTGATGATATTTATACATAATATTTTTGCATATTATTTATAATGCTTTCAAAATGTTATATATTAGGGCTGCACGACATTGCATAAATCTGACATTGTTTTTTTTGTTGTCATTTTGTTTTGCTGCGATATGAATATAATCTCACCAAATGATTTGAATAGCTCTATTTGGAAAGATTTCAATAAATAGATCGACTGAGGTGATCAAGTCTTTTTCTATGCAGTGCATCTTTATAAAATATAATAAATTACAATCATGTAAATATGATAGAGCAAAAATAAAAGTTACATAAACCGTGCTTATTGGTTTTCTGTGGAATCCAACAGTATTCAAATACAAAAATGTAACAATCAATTGTAAAATAACATGGTCATCATTGTATGACTAATTTTATACAATAATATAAAAAGAATATTTAATAATATCTTTATATTTTAATATTGACGTATGTTAATTTAGTTCTCTTATATCATGTATTGATGCAAAACTGCTAATAGAAGTGTCTTCCATCTCTAATTCTGAACCAGGAGGACAAACTGATGTCATTTTGCTTTGCACATGTTAAAAGTTAGCACACATACTGGCACAGCTTCTGTTGTCTCACATTCAAGTGCATATTGATTGTAGCAAATGGAGTGTATTGTGGCCTGTTAACTAAAGACTCACTGTATTGGCTTCAGACCACAGTGTAAGTTTAATGAAGCTGTTTTCCCGCCAGTGAGCTGTTCAGTATTGGGGATTGTGAGTCATCAGTGAAGGCCAGAGACTGTCACAGCACTCTCAGCACTGGGTGTTGGCGGTGTCTGTAGATCGAGCTGATTCTTTAAGACCAAATTATGCTTTGTAATGTTTTCCGTCTTATTTTAGTAACAGAGCTGTGCCAAAAAAAATCATTAGAGAAATTGATTCTGACATTTTCAAAATGCATCGCTATTCACTTTTAAATCGATTCTGGGCTTAGTTTTAACAGCAGATGGTGCTCTAGACTAACAGCAGATGGCGCTCTAGGCTAATTTTTAGCGGCAGATTGTGCTGTAGGCTATTTTTTAACAGCAGATGGCGCTCTAGGTTAACAGCAGATTATGCTCTAGGTTAGTTTTTAATAGCAGATGGCCCTCTAGGCTAGTTTTTAACGGCAGATGGCGCTTTAAGCTAGTTTTTAACAACATATGGCGGTCTAGGCTATTTTTTTGATGGTTGATGGCGCTCTAGGCTAGTTTTTTAACCACAGATGGTGCTCTATGCTAACAGCAGATGGCGCTGTAGGCAGGGTTTTTTTAACAGCAGGTGGCGCATTAGGCTAGTTTTTAAAGGCAGATGGTGCTCTAGGCAAGTTTTTAACAGCAGATGGGGCTCTAGGTTAACAGCAGATGAGGCTCTAGGCTAGTTTTTAATGGCAGATGGCACTCTAGGCTAGTTTTTAACAGCAGATGGGACTCTAGGCTAACAGCAGATGGCGCTCTAGGCTAGTGTTTAACGACAGATGGCACTCTAGGCTAACAGTAGATGGCGCTTTAGGCTGGTTTTCAAAGGCAGATGGTACTAGTTTTTAACAGCATATGATGGTACTCAAGACTAACAACAGATGGTGCTCGAGGTAAGTTTTTAACAGCAGATGGTGCTCTAGGTTAACAACAGATGAGGCTCTAGACAATGCTCATGAGGAAGTGCACTTCTGAAAATCAGACCTCAGTATCGAATTGACCAATTTGTTAGTTCAAAAAATTTGAATCAGCCATTGTCTGTGCATTACTAGCATTTTTTTGTGTGAATAAGTTCTGCTCATTGTCATGGTGTCCCACAAAAAGAGAAAAAAAGGAGAGGCTTTAGTAAAAAAAAGATGTTGCCACGTTGTGGAGATGTTTTGTCTTTTAAAGATTTACAAAATGAGAACTTACAAGACTCACAAAGGCAAAGTTATCAAATGTTGCTTTTAGTACAATTATTGCAGTTTTTCTTTGTCAAATAGGGAAATGTGGTAATGGACCCTCTAGGAAGGGGGACTTCCAGTTCCTTCTCTCATTCTTTTGACTCTTATTCATTCTACTTCACAGGATGTGCTTATTTATCCCTAGTTCCTCTGATTCGGGTGAGGCATTTGTGTCAGTCACTAAGATACCACAGGCATTTGGGCTCATGCAAGCTGTGTGATTTATTCAAACAGTATATTAGCAGTACTTTCAAATATGAATACTTGTAGAACAGTGATATTTGAAGTACTGAGATAATAATATATAAAAAAGTGAATTGAGTCGCTCTGAGATGCTCAAATATTTACTATGAGAACAGTAATGACTTGAATTATTGCCAGAAAGTGACCAAATAACATTTAGTTTCTTCTGCTTCATGGTAGTGTTGTCAAAAGTATCAATACTGAAATATTTGGAACCAAGATATCACTTTTCTGCAGTATCCATACCTTCTTCTCTCTCTCTCTCTCAACAGTGAGTCCCGCATGTCCACATTTCCTGCCACACTTTTTCAGGCCAGTTGAAGTAGTTTGTTTTGATTTCAGCCCACCACAATCTAATTTGTCCCACCGAAGAGTTTTTAGCAGCCCATTTCATACAACCATCCCAGAGGATCCAGTAACAAACCTTTTTAATGTAGCACTGATACAAGTTTTAGTTTTGGAGGAAATTAAAAAGAGCCACAGTGTTTGGGTATTAATGTAGTGTTATTACTGTAATTTGTGTAATCCAGTATTTGGAGCCAATAAGGTGTTTATTACAGCCAATAAGGTGTTTATTACTGGCATGATAAACGTTTAGATGGAATTTACTTTTTAGATTGTCTCTGTATAATTCATAATAAATATGATCAGGGCAGCTGCATGGCTTGTAGCTGTAACCAAGGAAACGCTGTTACTCCTGCAGTTCTATAGGCGCCTCCTGCTGGAAGAGAATGAGTTTGCATTTTTAACCAGCATGTCTGTCTTTTTTGGTTTGTGCCAGTATGCTTTATGTAGCAGAATTTCAGAAAGTCAGATTGTTTTTTTTACTTCATATTTTGAAATTATACAGTCTTCCCAAGGAAATGTATTTTAATGTATTTCACAATTAATGCTGTGAATTCCATGCTCAATTAAGTTCTTTAGAGCTGGCACAAGGCACATCAGTGATCTCTCTGGGCTGCCAGCTCTGTCTGTATCTGCCCATCTCTACAGTCAGACTGTGGTTACTCAGGGTGCACTTACACTATGCTATCTGAACGCTATCAGGCGCATTTCCTGGTTCACTTGACGAGTGTGAGTGCTCTGAATTGGGCCCAAGCGCCCGGTTGGAAGAGGTGGCCCGGATGGAAGAGGTGTGCCAGAGCATGGTTCGGTTGGGCTTTGGCGCGGTACGCTTGTAGTGTGAGTGCAAAACGTGCCTGAGCCCGAAACTGAAGACGCGATGTCACTTTTAAGGGACTGTTTCATATGGATTTATTAGTCATTCTTACTTTTCAATGAACGTGAACTATCGTAGTTTATTAAAGACGCAAACCCCTCCCTGCACATCAGCTGCACCTTCAGCAAACCTCCTAATACGTGCAGCACGAGGACTTTTATGATAATTCATGAGCGTCAAAGGTTGTGGATCTGTTCGGCAAAATATTTGACTGTGTCACTGCATATCAAACGACATAAAATAATACAAAAAGATGTAACTAAAGCAATATCCACTGTGCTGAGCGAGAGCACTTCTCTTCTGTTAAACTGAACAGTCGCATCATCGATGACGTAAGTGTGCTCTGGTTCGGTAGGCAAAATGCTGTTTGAACTGCAAAATGCAAAATGAACTGTTCAAGGTAACTGTAACTAGTTGTGAGCACGCCCTCAGTCTGTATTTAGTCATTGATGTTCTTAATTTATTGTTCTTTACTGCACTTAGACATGTTGCTGTTGTATAATCTCTTTTTAATTGAAAAAGGATTTAATCGAAAAGAAATTCTGGAATCTGAAATTCTAGATCTTGTGCAATTTCCACATGTCTGTTATTTTATATTTTTAAAATCCTGTTTATACTATATCCCTATAAATCATATTACTGTGTGTGGAGAGACTGAGTTCTTGTGAGTTTCACTGACAGCTCAGTGAGAGCATTGTTCGTCAAACTAACTGTTATTTCTTTTTTAACCAAACCTTGCCAGTGACTTGTTTGTGTAATTAATTTTTTAAAATTTGTTTGTTAGTGGTGTCCTGCTACTGTGATGTCACAGTTGTCACTACATTAACAACCCTATTAACAGCCAAAACAACAATGACTACAGGCCGCTTGTGTGTATGCATGTAGAGTTTCTTCATACAATGACATTGCCAGCTAGAGGCATTGCATGCATAATAGTTTATTTTTTCACAGATCCATGTAAAAGGGGATCATTTTGACAGTGTAGTTGTCTGTACCCCAAACTATTTATTGCTATCAATATGCATAATAAAAATGATAGTTGGTTCACTTGAAGAGTACACACCATTTTTCTATACAAACTTTTATGATACTGTAATAGTATTGTACAGTTTTTACTTGGTATCAAATGATTATTTTCATTGTTGCAACATTTATAATAATGTAAACATTCTAGAATGATACATTTTCTGAATATTCATATTATTAGCATACAAGCAAAAACTACTACACAGTCCTAGTTGGAAAAACGGTCTCTTTGCACTTTGTATGTTTTTATCTCCTTTGCTCTTTGCCGTTGGTTTAAGGTAGGCCAAAATCCTGCTCTGTGGTTAAACCAGAATTTGGCATGACAGACCAGTCCTTAAGCAAACATAGCAATGTTTAGATAGTACACTTTTTAGTTTCCTTAAACTTTATAATGCTTCTTAGAAGGTGGTTGATAAACATCAAAATAACTGTCAGTAGTATTGCACGTGTCATTTTTTTATGTTCATGTGCACAAATGTTTTAAACTACCATGATGACTATGGTGTTCTGTACTGTGCTGAAGCTTTGCAAACATAAGCAGAATGTGTATGGTCTGGGTTGGTTTGGCAAAAAGTAGTTTCTGAGAAGAACAGTGAGGAATTGGCATAATTGTTGTTGGTCATGTCATTTTACTGTCAATGAGCCGTAAATGCTTTTGATCATATGCTGACTAATAGGTTTTGTGTCAATTGATTTAGTTTCTCTAGTTGTTTAACACCAGTCAAGCCTTTTGAAAAAAATGTTAACATTTAGTATTGGTCAAGGTTAATTAATCTGCACAACAGTTAAAAAAATTTCTAACCTTTTTTTTGTTTACCCATAAGCTGAGCCATGTCTAAATGAAATATTAAAGCTGGTTATGCTTTTGCCAAGATTGGAATGTATCCATTTTTTTTAATCCTATTGATATTTTTTTTTCTTTTTTTTTAGTTCCTTGTTGTAAATTTTTTAAGTGAGTTTTTTGTGTGTCTATCTGCATCTGTTTCAGTTTTTTAAGGCTTACAATTGTTAAATAATGCCTATAATTGTGAATAAAACTCACTTTTACAGATGAACATATGACAAATGCATAATTATAATGTATAACATTATTGTACTTTTAGTACACTACATGTCTAAAAAAAGGTTTTGTTGGACTGCTTAGCTTTGATTTCGACATGCATTCATCATGGCATCGTTTGAATATGCTTCTGAAATGTTGCAACATTTACTCCCATCCATAGTTGCATACATTTTTTGCCATGATTTTGTATTGGTCATAAATATTCTCAATAGGGTTAAGATCAGGACTCTATGGTGGCCAGTCCATGTGTAAAAATGCCTTGTGCTTCCTGAACCTCTCTTACCATTTTGAGCCCGATGAATCCTAGCATTGGCATTGTTTATTTGCATATGCCTTGGCCTTCAGGGAAGAGAAATTCCATTGATGAAATAACCTGCTCGGGTAGTCAGCTGACTTTTGGGCACATGATGTTGCTAAACCTGACCAACTTCAGCTTCCCTAGATCACAGCATTAACCCGGCAGGCTTCATCCACTTCTCTTCTTACCCCGATGTGCCTATCACTCCAAAAACTCCAGACTCGTCCTACCACATGCCCTGCTTACTTTGAGTCCAAATGACCTATAAGTATGCTTCCTAACAAACTGAAGACTTTTTCCCAGATTAGCCTCACTGATAAGTGCTTTTTCTTAAGACTACACAGCTCTTTAGTCCCAATCCCTTAATTTCCACATTTCTTCCACAAAGATGATGGTTCCCCACTATCTTTTCAGTTTTTAATAACGCGTTGGACAGTTCTTAACACAATTTTAGTAGTTTCAGTCATCTCCTTAGAGGTTTTCTTTGCTTGATGCATGCCAATAATTTGACCTCTCTGAAACCTCTACCTCTTCTACGACCACTGGATGCATTTTTTTAAGATATTATACAAATTGTATAATAATATAATTATAAATGAATACAGCTTGAAGAAATCAACCCATAAAAATGTCAGTGTTAAGGATTCTGTTTCTCTTTCAGGGAGTCGTGCCTATGTGCTCCTGTCTCTCAGCCAGCAGGATGGCATCGAGCAGCACATGGACTTTGATAACCGCTACACCCTGCTGGAGCTCTTTGCAGAGACCACCTCCTCCGAGGAGCACGGCATCTCCTTTGAGGGCATTCATCTTCCCCAGGTACTCATCTTCCCTCCCGATCTAGTCTGAATCACTCTCCAAAGATTAATGAGGTTCCTTGCTGACTGCAGTCTACATGGAAATGTCTCACAGCTGCTGCGTGACACCCAAAATAATACTCCTTCCGCAAGTACACATGACGCGGCACACAAATGATTGCAATAGAGTTCATGTTACTAAGCCAGCAGCATGATGCTGTAATACAGTGGTCACCAACCCTTTTTAGCCCAAGATCCCTATGCTCAGCCTTGCTGAAGATCTGATAAAAAAAATTGGTCAGAATTAAAGCTACATTTTGATATTTGCATTTTCAACTTGAGTCCTTTATTTTAAGATTTTAGAACTATGGAAAAAGCACTAGTTTAACCTACTTAAGTTTTTTAAATTGATGCATTGCAAGCAAGTAAATCGATGACTGCACCTGAATGACACTACGTGAATAATGAAAATTTGGGTGGTAATGCACTGTGACATTAGCAGTAATCGGATCATGTATAGTGCCACTATAAACATTAAAATAAAAGCATTTTCAAAAGTTAATAATTACGACGACAATAATAAACATAGTAAAACATTATAATATAATTCAGCAGTTATACCTGCAGTTTTGTGCCATATTATGCACCAAACTAAATTTACAATTGTTATTAGAGGGCAAACTGCTGCTGGAAATTATTTGGGGTGTTTTAAGGCCAGGACACTCCAAGCCAACGGAAATCAACTAGCACAAATAAAAATCAACTGTGTTGTCGGCTTGTGTCTGGACCAAAAAGCTGAACACAACAAACGGACAGCAGCTGAGTGCATGAGTGGATTTGTTCTGATTTGTTCTGTTTTTTTCTTCAACAAAAAGGAAACCGAACTTCTGACGTGCACTTGAAAAGTAAACAAATAGTACTATTATCACAGTACTTCACATCACCACGGAGGGATTCACTTGTGCAAATATCATTTAATCATTTAATAATACATATAATTTGCAAATATTTGAGAAATGTAGTGAAATTACAGCCGGCCTCTTGTGTTCCTTTTTAACTTGAATTGTGTACTTGCTACGTCACTTCAGTTTTGTTCTTGCACTCTGATTCGTTGCTAAATAACAAATCAGATCACTCTCTTCAACCAATGGCCAAAGTTGATTCTATATGCTGAATCAGGCGTTACAGTTAACATAAGGAAAATTAAAACAGCAGTTGGTGTAAGAAAAATAAAGAGAGATAATTAGTCATAATGCATTTCCTCTTTATTTTCGGGATTTACCAGAGAGAGTCGCGTTCGACGGGTGGGCGACCACTGCACAGATGTTGTTTTTCATTCCTATTAGATCGCATTATTTAAATGATCAGTCCAGGAGGTGGTGCTGATCAACGGCAGTATTAATTCAAAGACATTAAAAGCAAGTCAAATAGATTTAAACTATCGTTTCAAAGCTGTCCAAATGTGACTGTTTATATGCATCAAACTTCCGACCAGAAGTTCTTAGCATCCTCCTTATGCATACACGCAAAGCATAATGGGTAATTTTGCATTCTATGAAAAAGGTCTATAGACACTAAAAACACTAATAAAAATGATGAAAACAACTAAATGGAAAAACGTTGAAATGAGATTAAATGCTAATTTAAGAGATAATTTAATATATACTTTTAATGTGTTATTATTATTATTATTATTATTATTATTATTATTATTAATGATAATAAATGTATTAATCATGTACTATGTAAAATGATTGGTTTGTAGATTCCTGGCAAGCTGCTTTTTTCCCTGGTGAAGCGCTACCTGTGTGTCACTTCACTTATGGACAAGCTGAACACAGCAGGGGTGGAGTCGACCTCTGAGCGCCAGGACGTCGGCCCCTCCTCCTCCACGTCATCCTACCAATCAGAGCACGCACGAGTGCAGCGGGAGTTCGAGTTCACCATGGCCATGGCTAACCTCATCTCAGAGCTGGTGCGGGTCATGGGCTGGGACCGCAACCGACAGCTGCCCTTCATATCCAGCAGCGCAAGCAGAGGCCTGGACGAAATTAATAACGAGATCCAGAAACACACCGTTCGCTCAATCTTTCAGCCGCGCTTCTCTTCTTCCACTTCCATCATGGCCGCTACAGCGATGGCTGCAGTCACGCCACCAAAGAAGAAGAAAACCACTAATGGTTTCAAGACGCGTTCTGACTTCTCTTCACGTTCTGCATATGTGGAGTATGTGCAGGACAACCTGAAGAGTGGCATGATGGTCCGTATGCTGGAGGACTATGAGGAGGTCAGCGCTGGGGATGAAGGAGAGTTTCGCTACAGTAACGACGGCTCACCGCCAGTGCAGGTTAGTGAGTTAAGCTTGCTATTAAAACTGTCATTTGCCACACGTCTCCAGTGTAACCATGGGTGCTTCCGAAATCGCCTACTACTTGAGAGTAGGTACTACATTTGAATTTTAGTGGTGTAACGGATTACAAATCTCACTGTTTGGATTACATTATGGTTTTTTAGTCACGGATCGGACCAAAATTCACTGTTACTACTGTTGCTGATGACACTAAATGTATAAATTTAACATTATAGCTTGTACAACCCATATTTATTTTTTAGTCTCCTTTTCAATACATAATTCAGTAATTCACTCATAAAACTTAATGTTTCATTGCTAGATGTATCATTTTTGAAGAATTATTCAGTGGCATATTTTTGATGGCCACCTATTGGTAAAATAGTGTAATTGCTGCCTACACTTTCATTTTTGAGCATCAAGTTAAATGCATATGACAGTGATTTTAATCTTTACCATAAACATCAGTGTTTATATCTAAACTATAAACCGTTATCCCAGTACTTCTGTGTTATTTGCCTTTTGTAACTTCATAATTAACTCAAAAGATGTTTTTCAAACACAGATTTGAATGCAGCGATTCGAAGGATTAATAAACATATGCAAATCACCATCATTAATAATATATTTTGCGTGGGTGTTGAGATCGCGATCTTTTAATGATTAATCATGCAGCTTACACTGAGTGCATTGATGCAGGCTAAACAAGTAGTGACACCTTTAATACCCTAAGAAACCCACCACATCCTGAATAACCCACCACAACTTCTTCCGTCATCATTATATTTTACAGCAAAGCCTAAATGCTTTCATACATGTGATTTAAATGGCACAAGAGGCGATCTCTCTCTGGATTGTTACAAATTTAGGATTAACCTACAAGTAAAAAAACCAATGTATTAGCCTTATCTGCAGGTCACGTGTGTTCCGAATCGTGGGTTGTGATCTGTACGAATCATAGAGCAACTGTGATCCTTTATACCCTCTTTGAATTTATGCAAGACTGTTAGAAAAGTACATTCTAAACAGTATGAATGTGAGTAGTATGAATGGAGCTCGGACATACTACATCCGCCATTTGTCATTGTCATGTGACCTATGCGCGTCAATTACGTCACTTCACTCCCATTCATGAATTCTTTCATATGGCATCATAGGATAGCTTATAATTCGTTGGATGCATACTTCAGAATTTCACCAGAAGTAGTAGGTCATCCAGGTACTTCTCCCATACTGTTTTTCCAATACATACTACTCTGCTCGCATACTGTTTTTAACATAATATATAGTATGGAAGTATGCAATTTCAGATGCAGCCTATGCCATTTATTCACACTGACATTCAGAACATGCAGACTACATATTTTACAGTTTATTATTTGCATGCACTAGGTCACATCATCTTTTGATAAAGTGTGCAGCCCTACCTTCGCATTGTATTTGTGTATAATCATTTGCTGGAGTGTCATTAAGCATTGTAGAATTTATTCTGGATTCCTTTGTGGCCCTAAATACAAAACGAGTTGCTTCACTGTTAATTATAATGCCAGATAAACTGATTTTTAAAACTGATACAATATAAACCATTCATTCATTCATTCATTCATTCATTCATTGGGTTTCTGACTGACAAAATGGTTGCATTTTATGCCCTTTTGTCCTTTCTAGTAACTAAATTTGGCACTCTTTTGCTAAACTTCAACTGCTTTGTTCTGTATGACATTCATCAGCGAATGCCCCAAAAGCAAAATGAGGCAGTGCTGCTTGTTTGAACACTGTGCCACACTAATAATTCATCAGCTTCATAACGTCTTCTTCTTCTTATGCATTTTTCTCATAGTTTTATCCAAATAGTCCACCCTTTCAAAGATTTCCCCATAATAAAAAAGTGTTAAGTGTAAAAATAAAATTTTCTATTTACAATTTGTGGCCTTTTAATGGAGGATTACTCCTCAACAAAATCACCCCAGTAATCGCTGTCATTTTTATCAAATAGAGCTTTTCCTGTCATCTGATAAAATACATATTTCACAATAAGATATGATATTTCACAACCTATTTGTAACTTGTGTAAGAACATTTTGAAGCTAAAGCATATTTTAATAGAAGATATATTCTTAAATAACATTAGAATGTTTTTATTTGGGAAAAAAATTTGGGAAAACTTCGGGTCTTCTGGAGGAAATTCACTGCTCAAATTGATGGATCCGAAATTATTTTTTATCAGTGCTGTTGTTATTTGTATGTCTGTACAATGCATGATTATTAAGAAACGGTTATGATTGTAAATTACATATTCATGGATTAAAGTTCTCAGTCGTTGCGATGGATTTCCGTTAATTGTAGCAAGTCTATTATGGATTATGGTAATAAACGTCTCAATTTTTGTTTGATTGTGGCTTAAAATAAGGAAAGACGAGTTGTGTATTGAGCCTGCTAACTATGATGTGATCAAAGCCTGGAGTGGAGCAAAAGCACATTCCTCTCTCTATTAGGAGTCGCTCCGCTGGGGATCAACTCCGGGTTTTCCATTCCCGCTCACCCAAAAACTGCTCTATTTTATAAGTTATTTAAGTTAATCTTTTATATATAACACCTATAATACTATATTTACTGGTTGGGGAATTATTCAACACGTTTAATATATAAAGGCATAAAAATACCAAATGTTTACAGATATATTTCAACAAACATGCTAAGTTAACATACTTGTTTAACAATAGCTTTTAAAATACACTAACTGGCCTTATTAGATTGGTTTAAACCTTCTTTTCTTTCATTTCTATTGGTCTCAGCTGTTTAAATAAAATGTTAATTAAAGGAATGTGGCCTGAGTTTTTTTTTTTTTTTTAACCCATGTACAGCAGGAAAAAGGTATTAAACACGTCATGTTTTTTCCTGGGAATAATATTTCTTAAGGTGCTGTTGACATGGAATTGAACCAGATTTTGGTAAAAACCCAAACAATACAAACATGAAAATAAAAGAAAAACAAAAAAATCTGAAAAATGAGTTGTGTAATAACAATGAAATGACACAAGGAGAAAGCACTGAGCTACTGAAACGCATTTAATACTTTTATATAAAAGGCTTTTTTGGCGATAGCAGCTTAAAGATGCCTCTTATATGGAGAATGAAGTCACATAAATTCCTCTGGTGAGTTTTCTTACAGACTTCAACAGAGTGTAAAAGTCTTGATGGTTTTGTGGGTTTATCAAATCTAAGCTTTAATTTGTATTTTTTATTGGATTCAAGTCAGGTGATTGGCTGGGCCATTCTACAGCTTGATTTCTCTGAAAGCATTTAAGAGTTTCCTTGGCTGTGTTTTGGATCATTGTCTTGCTGAAATGTCCACCCTGGTTTCATCTTCATCATCTTGATAATGTAGATGTTGGACTGAAGCAGCTAATATTTATTTACAATGACGAAATGCAGAGGGTTGCTGAAGAATTACGGAGAGATTTCAGCTGCTATCTGGTCTTTCACTGCCTTTCTACACCTCACTTTCTTCATGTATCATTACCCTGCGTCATATAATTTTATTACACATAACTTAATTTGTAAACTAATTAGATTTGTTTTCTTTGCATATATAGACTTCTTTGGTTGTTACCAACGTCCAGGGAAATTTTCAAGTCAATGGCACCTTTAGAAAGAAAATGGTGACTTGTTTAATACTTTTTTTCAGCTATATTTTGGAATACTTAGTACATAGAGCCTATGCTGCTGATGTGACATTAAAACTTAAATAAATATATAACATATTTCACAATACGTTAGATTAAAAAAATGAAAAGCACTCTTTTATATTTTTCACATTCTATCATATTTTGTCTTTTGCAGGTGTACTGGAACTCCCTTTCCAGGACCTACTGGGTGCACTGGCATATGATTGAAATCCTGGGCAACGGCACTGGAGGTCAGGCAGAGAAGGAGACTCAGGAAAAGGCGTCCTCCCTCACAGAGACTCTCAAACTCACTACTGGTAAATCAAGAGCCATCATGAACTTTCACATTCAACCAACATGATTGTGTTTGCTTCATATGTGTACCCATCTCCGAATATGAGCCCAGAGTTTTCTTTTGTGTTTTGTCAATGTGGCAGTGAGTCAGACGTTCTTCTCCAAGCCCCCCGGTGGGCTCTACTCATTGCCTTATCTGATGGAGGCCTCGCATGGTGACGCAGGCCGCCTGAGCCGCGCTGAGTGGTGGGAAGTGCTTTTTTTCATTAAGAAGTTGGAACCCAAGCAGCAACAGGAGGTCAACAACATCCTGCGACAGAGCCTCGATGAACCGGTACTCATCATTTCCTAAGCCTATCTCTCGTGTCTTGTTTTGTGGTCACGTTATCAAAGATGAATAAATGTAGTGTTGTTTGTTTGTAAATGCGTTCCTTGTGGCATCCTTGCCAAAAGAAACTGTCTTACTGTAAATAACAGGCTAGGACTATAAAATGAATGATTATTTAATAGAATCATTTAACAATTGAATTTAATATACAAGGGTTGGCCACTGAAACTGAAAAACTGGCCAATTTATTGTTGGAGGTTTCATGGCTAAATTTGGTGGCCAGTCTTCATTGATTGCATATTCCACCAGTAAGAGCAGAGTGAACGTCTAATTAGCAGAGTAATAGCACAGTTTTGCTTAAACAGTGCAATGCACCCAACATTTTGGGTGACATGTCAGAGTTCAAAAGAGGACAAATTGTTGGTGCCACATCTGGGAGAGTTACAGTGTGGAGAAGCCATAAAGAAGTATACCATCCAGACTGTAGCAAGCCCAAAGAGAACACGGGGGTGGATCAGTGATGGTTTAGGCTGCAATATCATGGCATTCCCTAGACCCAATATTTGTGCTAGAAGGGCGCATTACTGCCAAGGGCTACCGAACCATTCTGGAGGACTATGTGCACCCAATGGTTTGAACATTGTGTCCTGAAGGCGATGCCTTGTATCAGGATGATAATGCATCAATACACACAGCAAGACTGGTGACAGAGTGGTTTTAATGAACATGAAAGTGAAGTTGAACATCTCCCATGGCCTGCACAGTCACCAGATATAAATATTATTGAGCCACTTTGGAAACGTTTTCCTCCACCAGCACCACATAGTGACCCGGCCACTATTCTGCAAGAAGAATGGCTCAGAATTCCTCTGGCCACTGTGCAGGACTTGTATCTGTCATTCCCAAGATGAATTGAGGCTGTATTGGCTGCAAAAGGAGGCCCTACACCATACTAATGAATTATTGTGGTAATAATTTATTAGTATTAGTTTCATGAGGCGTTTTAGTTTCATTATCGTACCCCTGTACATTGGTGGAGTCTGGGATGTGCACACTGGCAATTGGTACATGTGTGCATCCATGTGAGCAAATAGATGAAGGGTTGAAGGTCCATATTGCAGTTTCAATGCAGCTTCAAATGGCTCTACATGATCTCATTTACTCTTACTAGATGTGTCTTATCTAGTTAAATGATCTGCCATTTTTGTCACGCTAGACTCAGAACCTGACTTAAGGCTAAACTTAAAAGTTTTTTTTCACTTTGTTTGAGGGCAAAAAACGTTTGAAAAGCCAGAGTGACAGTATACTGTTTTTGAATGGAAAGGAATGGAACAATGTTTAGAACTTGAGACGTGATGTGACTTCTTGCCCAGTGTGTGACGCCTCGGAGTCTTTAAAATCTTGATTTGTGGGGTTTTTCTCGTAAATACAAATAAAAAACATGAACCATACAGACCCGTGAACGCATATCACACAGCTAATAGCAGAACATATTCTTTAATAATGTCAACAATTAGTTGTTTGTTATATCTCTTGTTTAGAAAGATAATGTAAGCACTAGTGGTTACCACTGTATCATAAAAAAACTAATTTGAATTGTAAAAAAAATGCTAAAAACGAAATTGATTGTATATGTTTATTTTGGTATATTTCTGTCTGATTCATAAATCATGCTGTGTTGGAGACATGTTTTTGTGAATATAAAAATATTTAAAGGATTATATGAAACTGAAGACTGATTAAATGATAGCGAAAGTTCGGCTTTGTCATCAATAAATATAAAAATAATTAATAATAATAAAAGTGAATAATAATAATAATAATAACATTTAATAATAGCATTTAATAATAACATTTGTCATTAATAAAATAAGAATAATAGTGATACAATTTAATAATTTATTAATTTAATTTAATAATTTTATTAATTTAATAATTAATAATTAATTATAATAACATTTAATAATACTAATATTTATTATTAATAACAATAATAATGATTATACCATTTAATAATTTAAGCTTTGTCATCAATACATGAAATAATAATTAATTATAATAACATAATGATGATGATGATAATAATAATAATAAAATTAAATAATACCCTTTATTAATTTATTAATTATAACAACATTTAATACATTAATAATAATGCATTTTATTAATGAATTTTGTTAAATACATTTTAAAACATTAAATAAGAAAGCGGTTTTGAATTGTAACAATATTTCACATTAAAGAAAATATTATATATTTCTTACTGTATCGTTTTAAATTGACCCTTGAGGATTGAATTAGATTTCTTTCAAAACATGTAAAAAAAATCTTACTAACATTTTAAACAAGTGTAAAGTGTGTTGTATTTCATGTATCAGTGTTGCATGTAAATTACATCATATTGGCCGCTATCATTGTTGAATCACTGCACAGAAAAGTAATGTTACTAAACGAGCTTGTTTCGGGGTTGCTTCAAGTTCTCCTCTTGTCTTTTCTGGTATCTGTTAGATGGTTGAGCTTGGCGAATCGACCCTCATTCAGCTGTCTCTCACGGGCGAGGTGGCACAGAAAGTCCTCCATTACCTGAAACAGAATCTGCAGGCGTCCTGTCTAGGAGACCTGCTCTGCTCCCACACCTTCATCAAGCATTACCTGAGCTGCGGTGGCGCCGGCCTCGAGGACGAAGAAATGCTGATGGACGGCTCATTTGGAGGACAGGGAGCTTCATCCTCTTCATCATTATCTTCAGCCACAGTCTCGTCCTCCTCTTCATCAGCCTCTTCCTGCACCATGGGCTCGGTGTCCAAGAAAGCCAAGAAAGAGTTTCTGGCAGACCCCGTCAGCTGTGGGAATGAGAAGGAGAACGAGCTTCCCAATGAAGACGACAGCAAGTATCCTGACGACCTGGAGGAGAAGATGAAAGGCAAGACTTTGTTTTGTGTTGTTGCTCCGTTACAAAGACAGTAACATCTATAAAAATAGTAACAGTCTAATTTTCCGTACACTAGTTGATCAAGATAATCACAGATTTAACACATTATGACCATGGTAAATAAGTAGGCTAACTGTATGGTTTCTGTAGTATTTGTTGTAATGAACATATTTGGTTTTAATTGTGGTTATTAGTTATGGTTATTACAGTCTATTTTGTTATTTGAAATAAAATAAATGTAAACTGAAAGCAATTCATCTCAACAAATAAACAAAATAACTATATAATTATACGAAAAATACTAAAAAGTGAAATTTTACTTCTTTAAAAAATATTTCCCAAGTGTTGCTTAACAGAGAAGATTTTTTTTCAACACTTTATTTTTTTAATAACTAGAAGAAATTAGTTATTAGAAATGAATGTCTTTTTTTAACAAAGCAAGTTAGGATAATTAGGAAAGTTCTAGAATGACAGTGGTTTGTTCTATCAAAAAAAGGGTGCTAATAATATTGTCCTTAAAAAGTAATAAAAATATATTTCTTTTACTCCAGTCGAACTGAAATAAATGCTGTGAAAATGTCCTTGCTCAATTAAAAATCACTTGGGAAATATTTAAAAAAGAATTCAAAAAATCCCAAGAGGGCTTGTATACATGTCATTTTGTTTCAGCTAGTTCCTAAGGAAACTTTTAAGTATTATTACTTTTCCATAAAATTTCTTTTTAAACTAAAATAACTAACGAAGTAGTAGAAAACAAAACAAGACAAACACTGAGGGCTCTATTTTATTGATCTAAGCACAAAGTCTAAAGCGCATGGAGCAAAAGCATTAAGGGTGTGTCCGAATCCACTTTTACTATTTAATAATATGGTTTGCGCCTTGGCGCATGCTCTAACAGAGTTGTGCTTATTCTCTTAATGAGTTAAGGGTATGTTTTGAGCATCAAACCAATCAGAGTCTCATCTCCCATTCCCTTTAAGAGTCAGTTGCGTTGCACCATGGCGCATTTGCTATTTACATGGCGGACTTTGTAAGTGGAAAAACTGATCTCTTCACTAGCGAGAAAACAGTTAAACAGACCATCTGCAGCGCAAGGATAAAGAAAGAGCCTCCTCCATTCAGCCTCTTTACAAATTCAAAACTATTAGTAAATTCCGTTCTAATTTCCAGCAAATGAATAAGTGAACAATAATAAGGAAGTGTGGTCAAATTATATCCAAACACACATCTTATTCTTATGCCCCATATGGCGACGCATACATCTCCAAAACCCGACAGGTTTTTATTAAAACAAATATAAATATGCACATAATAAATAATACTGTAAATAATAATAATAACATTATACAAATGCAAATGGTCATGAATAAACTGATAAAAGGCCAGCTGAGGTGAAGAAGGCATGGAGGTAGTGGTTTTTAGATTTATGTAGAAAATAATAATTTTAGTAACATTTTAATCCTTTATTTGTTTTGTTCATATGTAAAGATATTTGTGTATTGCTGTACATTCTGTGTGTATTAAGCAATGTGTAAGCAAATGGGCGCATAACTAACGCGCTCTGCGCTGGACACTTTAGACCAGCTTTTACTTGGTCAGTGGCGCAGTCTATTCCGTTTCCTCAAAATAACAACTTGCCAACAATGCGCCATAACACACCTCCTTTTCAGACCAGCACACCCATGAGTCCACAAAGTGGAGCAAATGGATTTGCTATTTAAACAACATGGTGCAAAATGAGAAAATTACTGTTGCGCTGGTCTGAAAATGGCAACAAATCACGCCATACACGTCTTGTGCCTTATTGTGCCGGGTGTATGATAGGGCCCTAAGAAATAGTTTTTGTAGAATCAAAATGGATATTCTAAAATCTTTTTCATGCTATCAATAAAAGCTACAATAGTTATAAATATAAATAAATGTCATAAAATACTGATATACCTTTAAAAAATTAAATACTGTAATTTATATTCCATTCTTTTTTGTTTACATTAATAATAAAATAATTATCTATAAATCTCCCATATTTCTCTTATAATACCCATGGTTAGAATTAGCATTATTAGTAAATCCAAATGCAGTGAAACACTCAGAGCTTGATGCACATTTCTCCTTCAAGCATTTGTTTTTGTGTGTTGCTGTTCTCTGCAGTGTTCAACAGTCCAAAGGTGCAGGGTAAAAAGAGCTCTCTTGAGAAAATGGGGGAGGTGGTGGACATGATGAAGAAGAGCAGCTCAGACTCTGGACTGCAGCTGGCCGGCATGAAAGTCATCAGCAAGATCACGGAGGAGGAAGGACCTCAGGAGAGAAGCACCCTCAGATCAGACTCGGCGCAAACCATCCGGTGAGATTAGAAAAAAAAAACTCTCTAAAAAAACGAATGATCTGAACTGCAGTTGAGTGTAGTGTCTCCCTGAATTACACCAAAGACTAGAATACATAAGACACGTCACTCGTATAGTTTTGAATGGGTAAAGTAGTATGTCTTTTGTTATTAACTACATAATGTGAAAGAAGCCTTTAGTGGGGTAGAAAATGTACTTATTTTGCTCACCTGGCTTTGAAGGTGATTAGCAATTTCTCCTCAACTTTCTTTTCTTTTTCGACCCGGTTGTGATATTGCTCAGATGACACGTCAAACAGACTAGTCCTGCCAAATTTACACTAGTTGGTCCTCCATTTCTGGGGTCCAAATAGACCAAAAAGAAGCCCTTTTAACTTCTCCCCCAACCTCCCGCTGGCCTGCCGATACCCACACTAGTAGATGCTGCTTTCTCATTGGCTGTAGGTAAGCGCTGATGTTATTTTCAATTAGAACACATTTCACACGGCATGATTTGAATCGCCGACAGGTCCAGATATTTAGCATGCCAAATATCTGACAGTCAAAATCGGGGCTAAAATCATGCAGTTTGAGCTTGGCATTAGTCTCGAACACGAGATCTCGTCACACCCCTATTGATGACTGTTAAACGCATCATAACAGTCATAACAGTGAAAAGGGTCTATAATGAATTCTTTCTATCTGGTGAAGTTTTCCCATTAAAATGATATGATATAAAATGTTTGTACCACATATAAAATGATATAACTTTTTCTTTTTCTTTTTCCAGTGACAAAGTCTTAAAGATGTTGGTGGAGATGATTGGCAGCCAGCCCAAGCAGAACGCTGTCACTGCGCTGCTGCTGACTCGCAATCTTATGCTGAAATACGAGTGGAGGGTCTCCTTCGCCACTGAGGGCGGTGTTAAAGCCGTCCTATGCTGCATGCAGGAGTATCCCGCTTGTATACAGGTGCAGCAGATAGCACTGGCGGTGAGTAAGAGTTCTTGTGACATCCATTCTTATGCTTTCACGGACATCAGTTCTGTACATTAGGTCAACACATTCAGAACGAGAGTGACAGTTGTTGATTTAAAACATGTTTTATGTAGGAACAAGGGCTGCACAGTATATCGCAAAATAATTGTTATCGCGATAATTTTATTTGGAATATACAGTTGAAGTCTGAATTATTAGCCCTCCTGAATTATTAGCTCCCCAGTATAGTTTTTTTTTTCCCAATTTCTGTTTAACAGAAAGATTTTTTCAACATATTTCTAAACATAATAGTTTTAATAACTCATTCCTAATAACAGATTTTTTTTTATCTTTGCCATGATGACAGTTAGGCCTGTCACAATAATTAATATTTCGACTTATCGCACAACACATGGACATGACCTTAATCATATTTGGTGATGCAATATTCATCGCCCATACATAAAACCAATTCTAGCAACATTTTAGCTGATTGTGCAACATCTCTGTCTCTACTGGAGATGTCAGTTTCAGTGGTCTCTCTAGTTTCTACCGTATTATTGACTTCGGTACCAATCGGTATTCAAATTTTAAAAACCTTCATTTCCCGCTAACGTTTGATCGCATTTTTAAACACAGCTGATTGGCCATTTGTTCATTTGCTCAACAGATATGACTGTGATTGGCCATGAAGTTCATCGGTTTACCATATGAACTTTGTTTAAGATTGCGCTCAAATGTTAGCTGGAAATTGACATTTTTAAAATTCCAAAACCGAAGTTGATACTTCTGACAACCCTAGTTTCTACTATTTTTAACTATAAAATTTTGCAAACCACAGCTGCCGGTTTTTTACCGTAAATCTTATGGATTTTTTTTTTTTTTTTACATTGTTGAAGCACACAATTAATATAATGTAAATATACACATATTAAATATACTGCCTAACACGTATGAATTGCTCTCTCCCAGACCCTGAAGGTCATCACAGGTGCCAGTAAGCATGACCCTCGCAGTGTGGGTGCGTATCTGCCCCTGTCTGAGTCTGGCACTCAGATGATGCTGGAGATTTTTGCGAGCATTGGCTCTGCTACACCAGAAGGCTCCAAAGGGCTCCTTTGTGCCATCCCTTCAGCCATAGACCTCATGCTTGGAACAACAGGGTAAGAGGTTTGAACTTCACATTAGATATAACATGTTTGAGTAAATTACTTGGAATTTCCTCTAAAATGTCAATATTGCAATAGCAAACAAACTGTTAAACATGTACCTTTGGTTTGCCTATTTTTAATGTCATCAGACAAGATTTTTTTTTGTCTGGAGAGATTTTAAAGGGAATATTTTTAAATGTGATTCTTTTAAAAATGGCAGATTTTTTTTTTAATCAAAAGTAAAATTGAAAAAAACTTGTTTTAAATTTGTTTTTATTTTATATATTATTTATTGCTGTTGATGTATATATTTATAAAAATGGGTAACACTTTACTTCATGGGGTGTTCATAAGACAATGAAAGCTTTATAATCATGGCACGACACGTCATGAATGACGTCATGAGATTTTATGCATGCTTATGACAACTTTTAAGTGTCATTTGCTCATTTTAAATGCAAAGATGACATTGCTTATGACAACTTGATGTAAACAAATACATTACAACCAGTCTTCATCTTTGTCATGACGACTTGACATTAACAAGGCAACATAACTTGTCATAAATCTGTCATAAGCATGATTGTCATAAGGCATTATAATTGTGTCATGAATATTTTTCTGAGCACATTTTCAGTGGGACAAACCGTATTTTTCACTAAAATGTCTCATTAAAAGTGTCGTCGTGTGTTATATTTAGATAATAGTAGATTTATAACAGTCTTATGAACACCCCTTCAATTAAAGTGTAACCTAAAACCGTTTGTAAAGTTTTATCAGTTTTTTGCATGACTTAGCCAGAGAAACTGATAAGGTCATGAACTCAGAACTCTCTGTTTCTTTTTTAATTGTGTAAATTCAGTTTATTTTTCTTCTGTGTTTAAAAGCAGTTGTGGTTTGTCCGTGCGGAATGGGCTGCTGGTCATCATCATGCTGATTTCCAGCCACAAGAGTCTGGCAGAGCAGCTGGTCGCCTGTAATGTCAGTGCCACGCTCAAGAAGTGCCTTCCTGCTCAGAATCACCACAGCATGCTGGCCATCATCGCTCTCAATCACATTTCCATGGTCCACAAGCTGGAGAAAAAAGGTATTGTGATGAATTATTTTGACCGCTTGCTAAACCGAGTTGTTGAAGGTGTTTTTGAAACTCTTCTAACAATGAACTAAATCTCTCAAGAACACCTTTAGTGTTATTTGTAATGCATACAAAAATTATACATATAAATATCTGTGCTTCTTTTCACAAAATGACAGCTTTATACATTCATATTTGATATAATTTAAAATCATAAAATCTGTTGACATTAATTAATTGTTCTCTCATTTTTCATTTTTATGATGGAACTTTGAAATTGGTAATTTAATCAAATAAAAAGACAATGATGCTAATAAAATGCTATTGGTGCTACTGATAGTCTGTCAGGCTAAAGAATATTAATCATGTTGCCTGCGTTCACTCGAGCTGATTTGCTGAAATCAGAATGCAGATTGTTTTACAATGAGGATTTAAATTGCTGCTTTCCCTTCCAAAGAAAGAGACTGGCAATAAAGATTGAAATGAAGTTGATTCAAAGAGAGTTTCTGCTAGTCTTAAAGGGGTCCTATTATGCAAAAATCACGTTTATAAGGTGTTAAAACACAGTTGTGTGGCAACAGTCTGTGAAAATAACCTGCGTCTAATAATAAAGATGTTTAAATTTAAATGTTTATAATCATTCTTCATAAAAACAGTCTGCAGAAACACTTTGATTGACAATCTGCCATTGTATGTGTCATCAGAGGGGGAAAGCCATGCCCCATTAGTGTCGATCTCTCCCTCATTAGCATAGGAGGTTAGTCTTGAATCTACCACTATGCTGACACACAGGCGTTTGTAACTCCACCCTCTTTTCAAAAGAAGGCTTGGAGCACAATCTCATTTGAATTTAAAGTGACAGTCACCAAAATGGCAAAATTAGGATCAAAGCATAAAAAGGGACTGTTTCAAAGAGCTATAAAACATTATTTGTGGGGTATTTTGAGCTGAAACTTCACATACACGCTTTAGGGACATCAGAGACTTGAGGCTTATTTGTACTTCTGCGTCGAGTGATTGGCGTGACCCACGGCGGCTGCCTCACGCATAGTTGTGCATTTATACTTCTGCGCGCTGTTTGTGTTGCTCTGCAATAACACTTCTGAAACGCTAGCTGGCAGTAGGTTTATATGTTCCTCTGTGTCGAGTTTCTTTGTGGGTGTTTTGTTTTTTCTGAACGCTGCAAGTAGCTAAAACTCGCTCATTCAGAGGAGGGATCCGGCGGACGTGCAACAACATTAATCATAAGGTTAACACAAACCAAAAGTTTTCAACTGGAGCTCCTTCACTGGACTCGACAGTTGTAAACAATCGCTCCATCGGGCTTGAGGCTCTCAGCAGTGCCTACGCTAGTCACCGCTACCAAGCCGACCAATCACAGAGTTTGTGCTACACGTCGTAGTTAATTTTTTTTAGGGGTGTGCGTCAGCATCGGCGTCAGCCAGGGCGTGCGACCGTGCGAAGGCTGCGCCGGACCATGTGCTTGACGCAGAAGTATAAATCAGCCTTTATTTTACATCTTGTAAAAAGGGGCATAATTTTCTGAGCTGAAAAGCAATTTAAGACCTTCAAAGAGCAGCAAGTCTTAAATTCATATGATCATGGCATTAATTTTCAGAAGGATTTTTAAAGTGAAGTGTAAGTGTCATTTCTGCAGTGAGGATCATCACCATCATCATTGGCGTCTTCTGTGTTCACTGTGCTTGAGAATGAGCCGAATTACTGTTTCATTCAGTAAATTTTATTTTCTTAAATAAAATGATAATGTGTAGTCCTATAATCTACATGTTTCATTGAGTATATGCATGATGATGAATAGCTTTTGAATTCTGTGACAAACAAGTTAGTGGCACCATCTAGTGGCAATATGTGGAACTGTCCTGGGATTTATGTAAACAAGAGACTTGTATAACATAACTAAGGCTTTTTTGCAAGTATAAACCCGTTTGATCAAAATTACTTTAGGTGACTATTAAACTGCTGATAAAATGTAAAATGTGTGGCCAAGTATCAAATATTTATATCAAGAAGATATATAATTGTTTACTGAACTTGCTATATGATGTGTTTAAATTTAAATACATGCTACAATCTTGTGCTTGGTGGTAAACCCGTATTTGTTATTTAATAAATGAACAAAGAGTTTAGAAAGAAAATGCACATGCTACAGTAAATCGGATTGGTGTGGCTTTTAAAGTAACTGCACTATATCCCTGCTGCAAAATGTGCATATCATTAATTAAACAATAAAAGACAAGGATAAAATCAC
>CAIGQW010054451.1:2244008-2255408 GCA_903798125.1 Danio choprae
TAACTGCAGATAGAGCTCTAGGCTAGTTTCTAACAGCCAATGGCACTTTAGGCTTGTTTCTAACAGCAGATGGAGCTTTCGGCTAGTTTTTAGCAGCAGGTGGCGCTCTAGGCTACATTCTAACAGCAGATGATGCTTTAGTATAGTTTTTACTGTAGATTGTGTTCTGGGCTAGTTTCTAACAGCAAATGGTGCTTTAGGTTAGTTTTAGCAGCAGATGGAGCTATAAACTAGTACACTATACACTACAACTATACACTAGTTTCTAACAGCAGGCGATGTGCTCTGCAAGTTTATAATCGTGCACTCAAATGCTCGCTTGTGCATTCGTCTAAGTTGTCTTTTGTGGCACAAGATTAATGTAAACAGCTCACAATGAACACTCTTGTAATTCGCTTAAACCTTTTTCTATTTTTATGAATGATTATTTTAGTTTCAAGTGGTATTTGTAAGAAATTGCATGCAAGCAAAGTACGGCTGTTTGTAAAGCATACAGCGCCATCAGCTGTTAAAATGAAACTCAGAATTGATTCAAGAGAGAGGGCATTTTTTGAATGTTTTTAGTTTTCTTGAAAAATCCAGCCTAATAATCCGGAAAGAAGATTTAGTTTTTTATAGAATGTACATTTCTACAATTTTTTTCTTCTTCTTTGTTTAATAATATTGTTGTGCCGTTGCAGGTGTTGGACCGGTGTCAGAAGCAGGAGTTAAGTCGGACTCGCACCTCGGTTCGCTTCAGCTGCAGCACTACAGATGTGCTCTCCTGCATCATGCATGTCATTAACAAAGGCTACCTGCGCCGCAATGACGAAAGCCCACACATCGTGGAGTTCTTGATGGAGGACCCGTCCACTCCCAGAAAGGGCCAGGCTCAGTTCTCCTTCAAGATGGATGGAAAGAAAAGCTCCGCAAGCAGCAGCAGCGGTGGCGGGAGCAAAGCCGACACCAGGTGTGCTGATGACCCTTAACCTTTGATCTCTAGACACCCCTCGTGCAAGAAAGGAGGCCCAAAACCTGGCTTACATTCAAGTGTTTTCCTTCCCTCTCAGGGATTTGCTTTTTACCGAAATAACATGCACTTCTGCCAGACACTTGCTCTTATCTGGCCAATAGCATTCTAAAAGCTTTCTATATTTCCTTTCTGTTTCAAAAAAACTGTAGTGAGCTACTCTTGTTTTAACACATTATGCTCATTCAGATCAGTTTACATGGTTCATGCAAAAAGATAATAAGTTGCTGCTCTGACAGTATCCAGATCATTCACTTTGAAGAGGCTTTGTGACAGTAAGAATGCTGCCTATGCTAGCAGACATTGAGGCACTTCACTAAGTTTCACAACAGAGTTTGTTTGTGAGATTTTAAACTGGAGTAAATGTTTAACTGTTGCTTTTGTCCTGCATTTTGATCTGGTTTAGAATCTGCAGCTGCACTAACTATGACCTACGCAAGGACAAAGCTAGTTCATTCCTCATGGTTCAGTACGAATATTGGCATTAGCCGATGAAATGCCTTAAATTCTATTTTTCTCAGTTTGCAAGGCTTGTAAATAGGATTAAAGTTTGTGATGATCAGTGGAGTGAATTACAGCTTTGTTAAATATATTTTAAACAACATCAGAGCAAGCAAGTGACTATTTTATTTTGAGATGATTTAAGTCTTTAAGAGTCTGCTGAAAGTTTATTTGATTCTGTTTCCTTTTTTAAAATGTAATGCTTATGTATTTCATCAGCAAAGTTTTAGCATAGACATCCTAGATATTTTGAGACAACATAAGCAATATGTTTACCACCTTAAAAAATAAAGATGTTTTAAATTGAGTCATGTTTGTTGCTGATTTATTCTATGTAAAAATAAATTCATCATTTTAATTGAAGATTATTTTAGCTATATGATTCAGTATTTTGTCATTTATATTTTTTAAAGGAGGATATTATCCTTGAATCTATTCTCATGCCGTTTACATTTTTTTCAAAGTAAACTAATTCTATTTTAATCAGCACATATGATTCAGTTGTTGCTTTATTTAAATTCGGTACATATCAGAAAGTTCAAATCTATATTTGAACAAAATAGAAGTTATAGTAAATATGGTTAATTTTGTGTGTTAATAAATGTTAAAGCAATAGTTCACCCAAAACTGAAAATTCTCATCATTTAACGTTCACTTGTCACAAATCTGTTTGCGTTTCTCTTTTCTGTTGAACACAAAAGCTATTTTGAAAAATGCTGGACACCATTGACTTCCATAGAGTTTATTTTTCCTATTATGAATGTTGATAGTTACCAGTTTTCTGAATTCCTCAAAATATAATCAACTGGAAAAAACAGAAACCTGTTCGAACCCCTAGAGGGCAAGTAAATAGTGTCAAATGTAATTTTTGGGTGAACTATTCCTTTAATGAGCAAGTCCAAATGGAACAGCACTGCAGAGATCCACAGAACTGGACTTATTTATTTATAACACTCTTCCCATTTTTTTAGTTTATTAAATATTGTCTAATTTGATCGTTCATTTTTGTAGGCATTAAATATTTATGCCTTTAGAGCTTTTAATTTTACCTTCTTAAGATTATTTCCCCTAAAATCAGCTTTACCAATGTGTAAAAGTCTGCAGATTCTGTCTGGGCCTGCTGTGATGAATCAAAACTCCTCTTTAGTTGACTGATCTCGTGTCTACATAATGGCGTTTTGTGTGTGTATATATCTTCCTCTGCAGTCTGGGAGGCCTTATAGTTCCCCCACAGCACACGGAGGACGGCGTGCTGGAGGCTGTGCTCTTCTCCATGGGTCGCACAATGACTCAAGAGGAGGTAAAGCAACTGATGCAGCGCACCGTCCAGCAGGTGGCAGGAACCCTGAGCCTGGATCTGGACCGGGCCGAGCATTTGCTCATCCACTGCAAATGGAACGTGGATTTGTTGATCCAGCGATACACCGACGATCCAGACGCTCTGGTCCTGGCCGCGGGCCTCAAGATCCGTAACCCCCAGCCGGCTCCCGGACCCGTGTCCCACTGTCCCGTGTGCCTTTCCCAGTCCAAAGAGAGCGACCCACCTCCCATGCTCTGCTGCATGCATTACTGCTGCAGGGTGAGTGTGCGCTACAAACCTGCTTGCCATTATTATTACTACAATGCAAAAAATGCTTTTGTTCAAGTTTTAGTCTTGTTTCTTGTTCAGATATCTAAAAGATTTTGAGTCAAGAAGCATTTTCTAGACAAGTAAAAAAATGGTGTCTTGTTTATAGACACAATTCAAAATTAAGTGAGTTTTTTTAAAAAACAAAACAGGGTAAATAATCTGCCAATGGGGTAAGCAAAATAATCTAGTTTTGGCTTTGAAATAATATTGTTTTGCTTACCCCATTGATAAATTACTTTATTAGAATTATTTTAGGGAAAAACTTAATTAATTTTGTATAATGTCTTTTAAACAACTTTTTTTTTTTTTACGTTGTCAAATAGGTTTACAGACAAAAGTTTACATTTCTTTAATTAGAAAAACAGTAATACAAAAATACATTAAAAATGATAATAACACATAAGCTCAAAATACCTCGATACACTTTAAAAGCAAGATAATTATATACACACACACACACACACACACACACACACCCACGTACGGTGCTCAGCATATATGAGTACACCCTCCACAAATCTCTCATTTAAATTAATATTTTGTATAGGATTCTTTACAATATTATATTTGTACATATACATTAGTTTAGTTAGTACTGAAGCCAAATCTGGAGCTAATCTAACAAAATAACTTACAATAATGGTTCAAAAATGTATGTTTGGGGAAAAATATTAAATACAAATGTTCAAAAATCAAGAGAAACTAAAAGTGTTGTAGTTTGTAATTTTTTTTGCAATATTTCACATGAATTTAAATGTATTATCTTTCTATTTCTAAGAGTTCTATCTCTAGAATATATATTTTTATAAATATATCTGTTTAATAAATCTGTTTTGTTCAAATGCACCAATGTATATGATCCATATTCACTGAGAATGGATTCAAAATATTCATTTTCAAAATTTACTCGTATATGCTGAGCACTGTGTGTGTGTGTGTGTGTATATATATATATATATATATACACACATACACAAATTGTGCTCTATACATTTAAATCCTTCAAGTTCACTTTACTTGGTCTTAAAAAAGGTTTTAAGGTCTTAGTCTAAAATCTTATCTAAAAATCCAAGTCTGATAAATGTTGCTCATATAAAATGGTATATCATTATATAATGCCCTAACATCATAGTTTTTTATAAGAACAAGTTAATGGGATAGTTCACCCAAAAAGGAAAATTGTGGTTTTCAACCTTTAAGAGTTTCTTTCTTCTGTTGAACTCAAAATAAGATATTTTGAAGAATGCTTTTCGCTGGTGCCCACTGACTTTAATAATAGAAAACAAATGGAAGTCAATGGGTGCCAGATATTTTTCAAAATATCTTCTTTTGTGTTCAACAGCAGAAAGAAACTCCTACAGGTTTGGAACAAGGGAAGGGTGAGTAAATGATTTTAGATGTACTTTCGCTTTAAATGTGACATTATGCTAAGCTGTTTGCTAACACTTGGCTTGCTGTTTCTCTGTTTCCCTGTAGTCCTGCTGGCAGGAGTTTCTCACCGCTCGTATTGAGCAGAATCTGGTCATGAACTGTGACTGTCCAATCACAGACTGTCGAGCTCAGCCCACATCCAAGTTCTTTCACAACATCCTCACCGATAAGGACACCATCGCCAAAGTATGTGCCCAGTCAACTCATACAATAGCAGTGTGTTTAGTTTAATAGCATGTCGCAATACTCAATATATCATTGAACCATTTTGTTACAACCTCCTCTGTTCAATATATGGAATTAATTGTTTTAAATTATAAATTATTATATATACATCAGTGTAAAACATATGAATGGTGGAAAAACATATTCTGTAATTGTTTATTAAAACCACCAGGGTCTCCATGGGCTCTTTTTTTTGGTTTTAACAAACTTATCCCTAAAGTTTTTCCAAACTTTTTAACAAAAGCTTTCTTCCTTTCCCACGGCTGTTGCAATTTCTAGCCAAGAATTATTGGTCATCTGGTTATCCCAATAATCTCGTATAGACGGATCATAAAGGTGTCTGTACAGTCTTTCAGTTTCAGACAAAATCTCTTCAAAGTGTTTCATATTCAACTCAAATGAAACGTGGCGAGATTTTGTGCGCTCCTCCAGCCGAAATCATGTTGTGCGCACCCAAATCGAACCTCCGCAAACACCGATGACACTCAATCGAACTAGCGGACGCGTGGAGTATAAATCAGCCTTTAGACTCCTCGGAAGACCATAAAACACTGATTATTTCATTTGTAGCTTTTTCTTTATTGCATTTATCTTTGCTTGCTGATTGTTTGTTGTATGCAGATGCACTACCCTACAATATCATCCCAATCTATCTAAAATTATCAATTCTTTCCAAATTTAAGTCATCTGGTGAAACTGTATTCATATCGCAATAGATATTTAGAAAAACTAAATATTACAATGTTACATTTTTCCAATATTGTGCAGCCCTAATGTATGGCTATATAGCTCAATATTTAATAACCTTTATTTCATTTATATAGTGAAGTGTATATACAGTAGCCAATGTGTTATTTTTGATTATATTTTTTCACTTCTGTACATGGAAATCACTGTTAGAATCCTGAAAAGCACTGTTTATTGAAGTATCATCGTTGCTGTATTGTGTTCATTCATGCTTTTGGCTGTAGAGTGTTTTTCTTTATTTTTAATTGACAGTGTCCTGTTTAGTTTTTTTAGTGAACTCATCACTGTACTGAAACCCAAACCCACTGTGACCCGAAAACCGAACCAAACGATGAGGGATCTGTATTGTTGCTCTCCTGGTGTTCAGTGAGCGGAGACTTTATTGTTTTTCTTGTGTGTTTTCCGCTGCAGTACGACAATGCCCTTCTGCGAGGCTTTGTGGAGTGTTGCTCCAACCTTACCTGGTGCACCAACCCTCAGGGCTGCGACCAGATCCTGTGCAAGGAGAACATTGGTAGCATGGGCACCTGCTCCAAGTGCTGCTGGTCGTCCTGCTTCAGCTGCAACTTCCCAGAGGTCATCTGTCTAATGCTGTTGATTTTCTCTAGATTTCTGTCCTAGCACAAGGTCCTAACAGTACTTATTATTGGAAATGGTTACAGATTTCCGTTTAGGTCACAATAATACTCTATTTAGGATTAAAAAAACTAAACAAAAAAGAATTAGTATATACTTTTAAATGTAAAAGTAATTGTTCTTTGCATGTGGTCAATAAATATAAACTATTAAATGATCGCATTTACAGAAACCATACTATATCAAGATACATATCGTTATCAGACTTCTATCAGGATATGTCATACCATCCAGCACTAAGCTTTAAAAGTTGGTCTTGGTGTTTGGGTTGTTATCTCTCCTCATGACTCCGTAATCTCTCCTGTTCAGGCACATTATCCAGCGAGCTGCAGCCACATGTCTCAGTGGATGGATGATGGAGGCTACTATGAGGGAATGAGCATGGAAGCACAGAGTAAACATCTGGCCAAACTCATATCCAAACGATGCCCCAGCTGCCAGGCCCAGATTGAGAAAAACGAGGGTTGCCTACAGTTAGTGTTTATGCTTCCTCGTCTTTTCCTCGTCAAATGACACTGCTTTTGGTTTTACCTTTAACCGTTAAGTTGTAAGTTAAAACTTATGTTAAAACTTACAACTCCCCTTCTGCATATGTTTTTATAGTGACTGTTATTTAGAAAGCTTCGATTTTAAAGTTCCCATGGCAAAGCGTCTAGTTTATACACGGCTGTCCCAACAATTTAGGTATATACAAAGTCCCCCAAGTAATTTGACTTGGCGGCCATCGTTGAAACGCCTCTCAGGCAGTATGCTTGGGTATTTTGTTTGAATGGGGAAACATCAAACTCTTCAAAATTGCTTGCCAAGCTTACGATTAAATTTCATATTGGGAATCACCAATAAAATTAAACTACAACTGTCTCTTTAGTTTCATTTCTAAACGTTCAAGTCACTCAAAATCTGCAGACACTCACGTCTGGTCCGAGCCCCTCCCACAGAGAAGTCCGTCTATAGTGATCGATGATTGGATCCTGTACTAGAAGGCGGGACTTTATTCACCATATTGACATTTACACTTTTCCCCATTCAAAATTATACGAGTGGCACGTCTTGTGTATTCTGTAGTCTTTGAAATGTATCTTATTGTTTTTTTTTTCCCCTTTTCTGCAAATATTGACCAAATATTGATTATATCTGATATTCCGATTATCAAATACATGGAAGAACATGTATTTTGTCTTTTAAACCAGTTAATAATGATCATATTATTTGATATATAACTGCTGATGGACACCGCCATTAGTCTACACTGCAGGAGAGATCAAAGCTGCTGGATTTACAACATGTTTATTCCTAACTTTTTCTTCTGAAATACATGAAATGTATATACTGGGAGGGGAATAGAGTAAATGTTCTAGTAACCTAAACAGTGTGCATCTTACACTATATTGTAACAACCAGGGTGAGAATTACAGGGGGGTTTGCGGCATCAACCCCCTCTATTTAACATTTGATCCCCCTGAAGGACATCAGCCCTTTAATAGTGAGAAGTAGTTTTCTCTGATTTGTATCTTAATAATATTAATGATTAAAATAATAGATATTAAAATTATACATTTGACCACCCCTATAACGGTTCATACCATTGTGAATGCATAATAGTGCCAATCAGTCTATGTGGAGAAAATATTCATTCAATAATCTGAAATAGGTCTTTGTATCTACATCATAGGTCTCAAACTCAATTTCTGGAGGGCCACAGCTCTGCACAGTTTTGCTCCAACCCTAATCAAACACCGCTGATCCAAATAATTAAGACTACTCTAGTTAGATCAGCTGTGTTTGAATAGATTCACAACCATATCAACCTGCAGCCCAAGACTGGTTACTCACTGAAGCTAAGCAGGGCTGAGCCTGGTCAGCACCTGGATGGGAGACCACATGGGAAAACGAGGTTGCTGTTGGAAGTGGTGATCGAGAGGCCAGAAGGGGGCGGTCAACCTGCTATTATGGGCCCTTACCCATTATGGCCTCTCAATCATCCCCATCAA
This sequence comes from Danio choprae, assembly GCA_903798125.1. Classification (NCBI taxonomy): domain Eukaryota; kingdom Metazoa; phylum Chordata; class Actinopteri; order Cypriniformes; family Danionidae; genus Danio; species Danio choprae. Next base: position 2,252,179 of record CAIGQW010054451.1, read on the forward strand.
CCGAATTGGTTGTATCACTGTCTCTCCACTCCACCAGTGTGTGGTGAGGGCACTGGCGCCGTTGTCCTGTGGCTGCCGTCGCATCATCCAAGTGGATGCTGCACACAGGTGGTGTTGTGGAGAGACTCCTCTCGTGATTGTGAAGTGCTTTGGGTGTATGGCCATACATGATAAATGCGCTATATAAATACACATTACATTAGGGTTGAAGCAAAACTGTGAAGTGTTGCGGCCCTCCAGGAATTGAGTTTGAGACCTATGATCTACATATATCCTAAAAGTGAAGTAAAATTAGACGCATAGTTTGACCTACAGTAACCTCTGAAATAAGTAATCAGAGGCTACTGTAGGTCAGAATACACTAATTATCCCTCAAAACACAAAAAAAGTAATGTGTTTTATTAGTAAATTAGATGTAATTTAAATAAATACATACATTTGATTCACTGAAGCATGTATTAAAAAAACTAACATTAACGAAAAAGTTGACTGATTGACCGTTGATTAAATCAATGTATCATCCGCACCCTGCTAACAACACGCAATACGACAAGCAATTTGGCTGTCTGTACTAAATGTGACGCGACACAACAGAAACATTTAATTACCAGCCATTCATTTGAATACCAGCCACTGCACTCCTGACGAAATGGTAAGGGTTATAATATAATTAATACCTATTTAACATTATTAAAAGTTCATAGACTGAATCAATTGAGATCTTTTTATATTATTATAAAAATTATTATTCGATATTATATTTATATTTAAATAAATATTGACGCTTGACACCGGAGTATTGATAATGTATCGCTTCTAGAAATATCGCGATATATCAGCATATTGATATTTTGTCCCACCCCTACTATACAGTAGTATATTTTTACTAAATTTATACCTCCATCTTTCTCTCTGTGTAGCATGACATGTGCCAAATGTAATCATGGATTTTGCTGGAGATGTTTGAAACCATGGAAGCCAACACATAAAGATTATTATAACTGCTCAGCCATGGTAAGTATATTTGTTTGTAAGACAACAACATGATCACGTCGCTGTCTTTAATTTAAGCAAAAGTATGTTTTTATATATTTTACAAGATTCTCAGAATATGTAGTGTTTCAATATAGTGTTTAATTCTCATTCTGTGTAACAGATCAGCACCTTTTTTCAAATAATTACATAATTTACTATGTATTCATTATTAGAAGAAAAAACATTTCAACCACAAAGCTGCTGTAACAAAGTAGATTTAATACATTTAAAGCAAGAGGAAAAAAGGTTTCCTTACTGCTAAATAAAACTACATTATGGCTGCACAATGTATCATTTCTGCATCGATATTGTAATGTGCACAGTCCATAATCCGCAAAGGTTTGGATTATAGTCTATCAAATCTCACAGAACAAATGAGATTTGTTGAGTCACTGCAGAGTTTAACCATAATAAAGTTTATCCTCTTGCATGTTAAATTCAAATTCAAATTTCTTAAAGTTTTGTGCAGGTTCATTTAGTAAGTTTAGTAAGATTCACAACCCAAAGAATTGTTTAAACTGTGTTTAATGAGAGAAATTAAATTTAAATAGTTGCATGTTGTAAATAGGGCTGGGCAATTATTGCAAATGAAATTGCAAACGCAATTGAAAAAAAAGCTGCGATTGTCATGCACATCTTGTCAGTTAACTGCAGTTCTGTCATCAGTAGTAAATCTCCTCTGAAAGCCAGAGGGCGCTGTTGTGCAGAAACGCCAAACACCCATGAAGAAACAACCTAGGAAATCCTCATAGCATTGCATTTTACACAGAAGATTGAACTGCTTTTGATAATTCAGTGCGACTAATAATCATATTATTAATCTCTCCGAAGGATTTATTTCAATCAATCAGCTGAAGTTATGAAGGGAGTTTGGAGTAAAAACATTTATGGCCACAGCCATATCACCCTGCAGCCCAAGACCAGTTACTCACTTAAGCTAAGCAAGGCTTAGGGAAAACAGCAACCCATGGGAAATCTAGGTTGCTGTTGGAAGGTGTGTTAGTGAGGCCACTCACTAACAATCACTTCGCAGTTACACTTTCGTAGTAGTGTAATTACAAAAAGGGCATGTACTCTGCACAGGTTGAGCCCTACCAGTGCACGTGCCTGAACTGCAACACTGTGTAGTAAACTGTACCATTGCATAGAAAAGACTTGATCATCCCAGTCGATCTTAAATTTATGATTTACTTAAATCTTTCCAAATAGACCTATTCAAATCATCAGATCAAATTTTATTTATATCGCAGCAAAACAAAATACCGCAATGTCATATTTTTCCAATATTGTGCAGTCCTAGAACCAACTTTACTGACAAAGCATGCATGAAATTCCCATTCAATCAATCATCCAGCTCTAATGTAAACATTTGAGCCCTGAAAGTTGTATAAATTAATATCCAATCACAGGTCAGTAAAGCTGCAAGGCAAGAGAAGAAGTTTCAAGACTACAACGAGAGATGCACGTTTCATATCCAAGCCAAGGTTAGTCATTCATCACACTCATCTCAAACTTTTGCCATTCTATTCAAGCTCAGCATTGACCTCTTGTTTTCTGCAGGACTTTGCAATCAATCTGGAGAACAAGGTGTTTTCTATAAATGAAGCTTTACAGATGAAGTCTTTGACGTTTGTGATAGACGCCTGCAAAATCCTTGCCCAGGCTAGAAAGGTGGGAATCTTTATATAATCTTTTTTATCTCACTATTTACAGTCAGTTTCTTATCCTCTTTCTATGTGTTTGTGTAATTTGCCACGCAGGTGCTGGCTTACTCGTGTGTTTACAGCTATTACAACCAGGACACTGAGAAGATGGATGTGATGGAGCAACAAACCGAAGCTCTGGACCTTCATACTAACGCCCTGCAGATCCTGCTTGGTTGGTTTACTGCCGCACTGGCAATCTTTAAAAAAAAAAAAAAGTAGTTTAGTAAGACAAGAAATGGGGTAAAATATTTGGCAGTAGAGCACATCAGAAACCGTGGCTGCTTCCGAAATCACATACACCCATACTATATAGTACGCTAAAAACGAGTATGCGAGCCGAGTAGTATTTCCGAATTCATGGAATTTGAAAAGCAGTATTCGAGAAGTCCCTGGATGACCTATTACTTCCAGCGAGATTCTGAAGTGCGCATCCGATGCACGTTATGCTATCCCATGATGCACCACAAGAGAATTCATGAATGGGAGTAA
>CAIGQW010054451.1:2255808-2278652 GCA_903798125.1 Danio choprae
TTTCCAAATTGTGTATTAAGCTTGCAGAGGTTGTAGGGATCAGGTTTGCTGCTTAAACCTGTTTTAATTCAGTAGTGTTTTGTAGTTCCAATGATGAACCTTTTGTTTTCAGAGGAGACGCTGCTGCAGTGCACTGATCTGGCATCCTGTGTTCGACTCCTGAAACCCGAACACCTGAACACCGGCCTAGAGCTCATTCGACGCATTCAGGAGCGTCTTGTTGCCATCCTTCAGCACTCCACTCAGGTGAGTCTGCTCTTGCTTATCTCTCGTACCTATTTTAGGGTTTAATATGATCTTGTTGTTAATTTAAAAAAACGTATGCAGGGTTAAAGGATTCTTTTACAAATTATAATTCTGCTATTAATTACTTGCCCTCATGTTGTTTCGATACCCTGAGAACTTTTGAGACTTGAATTAAGATGTTTTAAATGAAAACATGAGCTCTCTCATCCTCCATAGACAGCAAGATGTTTAAAGTCCGGAAGAGGAATGGTCAAAACATTCAATATGACTTCAGTGGTTCATCTGTAATCATATAAAAAACACAATGTTCTTGGAGCTTCATATAATTACAGTTGAACCACTGAAGTCACAATGTGTCTGACATCACAAACTTTAAATGCTTTGTGTCGGTTGCTGTTTATGTGGGGCAGATCCTGCACTGGAGGACTGAAAAGGAAAGAATTGTGCTACTTTGTCAGGATGTTGTTAGTAACAGCATTTTTATTAAAAAGTTGCCAGTCACTCCCAGCATTTTTGATGATTTTCTCCTAATTTTGACGTTTTCTGCTCTGACTAGCCTCTACATTTAAACAAAAACGGCATTTTACTCTATCTTCATGATTTCATGTCTGATTATCACCTGAATTCAGATAAGTTTGATTCAAAATAAAACATTTTGACTAAACATAACTATCAATTTGTTTCTAAAGTAGTCCATTTTCAAGATTATATGTACAGTAGTCAACATTTAAAGTGGATCAAAACTGTTCTTAGACAAGAATGAGTGTTGATCCTTAATAGTTTTAAGACAACTTTGATCAAATTTTTGGTCCAGTTGAAATATTGAATACTGTATATATACTGTGTGTGTGTATATAGCAGGAAACAATTGAAGGAACGTTGTATACCTCTTCATTATAACATGCGATCTGATCTACACTCGGATCTGATCTTTGCATTTCATTCCCTGGAGACCCAGAAGTGCCGTAACTCATTCAGGAGGTGTGCTAGTACTTCTCTTATCGTAATAAGCCTAGAATACAGAGTGCTGTAGCAAAACCTCATCAATGGTGGGGAAAAGTGTTGTCTCTTGGATATGATTTGACGAGATATCTCATCCAACTAATTAATTTATAAATTAAGTTGTGTAATGAGATGAGTAATGTAATGATTAGGCCAACCATTCATTGAGTATTTATTTACTAGTGTAAATTGATATTTATTCGGTTGTTTTAATTAATTGACATGAAAATGTTCATATGACTTATTTACCATACAGTTTGTAAAGTAATACTTTATTTCTGTTAGTTGATATATTCTGTGACACTTGCTTTGTTTACCACATAAGTGGATCTAATTGGATTTGCATTGTAAACATTAAATAAAAGCTAAAAAGCTCTTATTTTTTATTTCAGATATTAAGTTTTTAATTATGATACTCCCAAAATAATTCCGCATAAATCCGCAGATTTTTGAGATTGAGAATGAAAAGAGTGTGATGCATGAACACATGAAAAAAAGGGAGGTCATATCTTATCATCACTGCATATTTAATCTTCTGGAAAACCAACACAAAACACATCCAAATGATAAATATTGACAGAGGTTGACAATTCTTAAAGGACAATGGCAAATAAGCATTAGCACCACTTAACATATTAATTTTAGCAATGATAATACAAACTACACTTCATCTTTTTTAAATGTTAGTTCTGAAATTTGCATTATATATTTTTTATCAAAAATTTTTGATCATTTGAAATGTCTCAGACACTAGTTGTGTCTGAAATCGCCTACTACTTAGTAGGTACTACGTTTGAATTTGAGTTTACTACTTGACCGTTAGAAAAGTGCGTTCTATACAGTATGAATGTGAGTAGTGTGAATGGAACTCTACTACATCGGCCGTACTACATCGGCCATTTTGTCATGATGCCGTGACCTACCCGCATCAGTTGTGTCACTTCACTCCCATTCATGAATTCTCGGATGCGGTGCATCATGGGATAGCGTAGCGTGCATCGGATGCTCACTTCAGAATCTCGCTGGAAGTAGTAGGTCATCCGGGGACTTCTCGCATACTGTTTTTCGAATTCTATGAATTCGGACATACTACTCGGCTGGCATACTGTTTTAGCGTACTATATAGTATGGAAATATGCAATTTCGGACACAGCCACTGTGTGGTCCAGTATGATATACAAGATATAACAATTGACAACACCCTACATCAATTGGATTGTGCCAAAATTGGGCTGATATTGGCTAGTCTGAACCAGGAATTAGACATTTGAATGAGCAATTCCATGCAAATGTCAACTTTGCCAAAGTTTTCACCAAAATAGCCAAAGTTGTTTTGTGTAGGCTTGTATTGTACAGTACTGTAAAAATACTCAAACATGTCTCTGTGTTTTCAAACAATTATATTTGATTTACCAAAGTCACACAAGTGCCAATTTCACATCTGTCACATCCATAAAGGAGAGGTGTCACATCCATAAGCAAGCTTTTTCCTCATAAATGTCAAATCAAATAAACTCATTTTTGTTCTATAGTGAGCACACTCTTATCCCTTTAATTTGCATGGTTTCTTTTGGGTTGTGCAGTTTAATTCACAAAATTTCTACAAAGCATGTTGTATACTGTAAACTCACATACTTTTTTTGGTCACATCCGTAAGGCATGTTTATTTTCCTCATTTAAAATCGAAACAGTGTTTACAGATTGATATTTTTCTGATCCCAAAGCTCTGTGGTGAGTTGTTTGGGAAAATATAAACACGTTTCACTATAATGTTAGCATATACTTTCTCTGTGAATTTAAGTTTTGAGTTTTTACTGCAAATCTGACATCCATAACGATGGAATTGCTCAAATTAAATGTTTTGTTTATTTGGCAGGACTTTCGCGTTGGATATCAGTCCAAAACTGGGCCAGACATGGAAGCTGCGCAGGCCTCTAATTTGGCGAACAACACAGACGCCAACAAAGAGTGAGCCGCCATATATTTAACGAGAAACACAAAGTTAAAACGCAAAGAGTGAGCCGCCATACATTTAACGAGAAACACTCCTTCAAGAAAAATTCCTGAAATGTACGTTTCTCTTTTATTTTTAACCGTAGGGCCAAATCGGATGGAGGCTCAGATTCCGGAGACTCTGACAACAACAACTACGCAGGCGAGGACCCCGGTGATGAAGCGGAGGAGGATGACGAGTACGACGATGAATACGTTCCTGAATGGCACGAGGATTACGACGAGGAAGACATCGACGACGACGACTTCTTTTCTGACGACGACGAATCTGAAAACAACTTAGAGAGAGGATTCGGTCCATTTGACTAAATGAGGGTAACACACAACGCTTACAGAAAGGTCTACTGATCTAAGAGTAGACACCACTAATACCACACCCATACAAGTTAGAAAACGCCGACAGTTTGGCATGGGAGTATGTTTCCCTGTAATGTGGTGTTCGCTTTGCACTTAGCACCTACTTTGAGCCCTAGCATAAATTTGGTCGTTACCAAAAAGTGGTATTTCACTTTATTTTTAGGTCTTCAACATACGAAATTGTAACTTTGTTCATGGCCACTTGAGGGTACTTAACCAAGTTCAATGAAGGATCTTAAGTGTCGATGTTGTATATGAGAGGTGATATTTTTTGGAAACCGTTCATAGTTTTGTTATTAACAAAATTACTTTTTTGGGGGGTCAAAAATAGAAAAGAAGGGATGTGTAAACATTGAGAAAGCGTTTTTTGTTTTATCCGGTCAAAGGTGTTGGCATCGTTTATTTAGTTTGGATACCAAAAGTACTTGCCTTTATTCTATTTTAAATTTCTTTGAATGCCTTCATATATGACATGAGGTCGGTGGATCATACTCGATTTGGAAATATTACAGAGATTTTGAAAAGAGTCCGTGTTTAAGGGCTGCATGAAAACGATTAGTCTCTCAGACAACAGTGCGTGATGAGGATGGTGCTTCAGTGACCGGCTGGTTGTGTCAGTCCTTCAAACTCAAAAAAAAAAAAAAAAAGATTATTTACTTTAGCCTGTCTCATTAAGATGTAATGGCAATAAATATTTAAAAGTATTGTAGCTCTGCGCATTACTTGCTAAGCAAAACATACCTTAATTGCTTTCAGTTTTTTCCACAAAAAAAGTTTTAATTCTTTTTTTTTTTGGACATGTTTATGTTCACTTGTATAAATATGGAGATATAAAATATCTTCCAAAGTCCAATTTTGAATTGAGATAAACCTCTATATTCATATACTGTCCATCTTCTGAAATGTTTTCTCTGTTCGACTTATAAAATGGAGTTGCACAACTTCAGCTCAAAATAAATGCTTTTCTTCAAATTGTCTGTAGAGGGGGTTTATTTATTCATTACTTCTTTGCTTTGTTTCTGTAAACTTCTACAAATGCCTTATTCACAAGGGAAATATTCACGTGTCGTTCATGCATACAAAACCAGGATGTCAGAGTTATAAAAGCATTCTCAATCCACATTTTAGAGAAGAACTTTGGTAAATATGGTAAGACGACCTCACCTTAAACCCGTAAGCAAGAACCAGTAGAGAAACAATCAGTTTTCAGTGGAAAATTGAAAATTACTGACTTTTTTTTTTTTTTTATATAATGCTGTGACCCCTGTTGAGAAACACAAGCTGATGAGTGAAGGCTTTATCTGACTGAAGACATGGAGGAAAAGCTAGTGTTATTTAACCCTTGTGCACTGTTCAAATGTACTACCCTTTTGTTATGTTGGGGATGAAAACATCCACTGAATTAAACGGCTGTAAAAATGCATCAGATAAAAAAAAAATATTGATCAAATATTAAATTGTTTAGAAAATTACAGGATTTGAGCTCTTTAATTGCCAAATTCACAAATGATGTCACAGATTTGGTGAAAAAAATGACGTATTTTTAATATAAAAAGTAGTTGTGGACATTTTTTAACCTTTTATCACAGTCTTGGACATGCAAACGATTAATAACAATATTGGCTTTGATGCATTGTTAGATTTTAATTTTTTCCCTCCCTAGTTTACTGTTGGTGGCTGTTTTTGCCCCATTGACTTCCATTATAACCACATTTGATGATGCATAAATACACAGTCTTTGTTTTTATTTACTCCATGTAGTTCTGAGAGTTGAGATGCATATTTGGATTTTCTCAGACACATCAAGGTAAGTGCACAAAGGTCACTCTCACACACTCAGACACACATACACACACTTTAATTTGCTGTTATACTCTGTATAAAATCCAGAAACTAAGCTTTTTTTTAGCACAGGCCTATCTAAAGGGTTAACGGTGCCAACTGATGATCAACAGTAAAAATGACATATTTGACCTCTTCCCAACAGGGAAAACCACCAACAATCAAAAATGCATGATTATCTGGTGTGATGGTTTTGCAATCAAAAAAATGTGGTTATAATGGAAGTCAATGAAGCAAAAACAGCCTTCAACAGTGAATTAGGGAGAAAAAAAAGAAAATCAAAGGCAACGTTGCTTCACAGGTCCAAGACTTTGATAAAAGGTTTAAAAAAATCCAGTCCACAATTACTTTTTATATTGAAAATAAGTAATTTTTTCACCAAATCAGTGACATCAAGAAAAAGGGGGAAGAAAAGTGTGCAAACCTTCCCAGCCTCCCGTCACCTTCTTTCTGGAGGTGCATGGAGAGCTCACACAGGTATGGAGGATGCCTTTCTGCTTGTTCTTCTACTCTCATCGTACATGACCGCAAGGTGACCCAGTTGGGTGAAGCTATCCCCCAGAAGCTATCAACCTTTGTCTGCAAGCCGCTGCCACATGGAGGGATAAGCCAAATCGTGTAGGTTTGTCTGCATCCCTGCCCAACAAAGTCTGCTTTCTTGATGCCCCCATATCCCAGGCTGGCCTGTTCTGCGATACTGTTGGAAACTTTTACCCAGTACTTCTAGGCAGCGAAGGAGCAGTCAAGTTAAATGAGCCAGGTCATCTACTAGCAGTCTTGGAAGACTGCTCAGCTGCCAGTAACCCCTGCACCTGCTGCTCCTCATCGAGGGCATCAACCTGCATTCTCCAAACCTGCTCTGCCAACACAACACTGGCTCAGTGGCCATGTAAGACCACCAAGTGAAGATGACACCCCCAAATCAGGGTCCCACTAAGTATGGTAAATGGACTATGAAGCATCCTAGAGACGAACCCAACACATGTGAGGGGAGCTGTTCTTTCCCCAGTGGAAAACCGGAGACTATTCCTGCAAGATCATCCGCAGTATAACATCTTACCACTGGCCACACTGCCGGCGGTACCCAAATTTTCAAAACGTTTCCTCTCCCTCTCAGTGTGAATCCTCGACTGTTACCAGTCTGGGACGTGCTGCCTTCCAGCTCAACCAGACTCGAGGAGTGTTGCCTCGTCTTGGGTGTTAGAACGTGAGGTCTCTCTAACAGACATCTGTTGAGCTGCTAAAGCATAGGTCTCAAACTCAATTCCTGGAGGGCCACAGCTCTGCACAGTTTTGCTCCAACCCTAATCAAACACACCTGATCAAGGTGAACCAGCTAACCGACACGTGGGCTGTTTCTCAATATGCGTTCTTCAGCAATCTTGCATCCTTGTGTAACGTCATCATCAAAGTTCAGTTCCAAAGTTCAGTTCCAAAACTCAAGAACGGAGGACGCGTGAAAGTTCCCAAATGCGTTCTTGATATCGAGGATGGCCGATGCAGACTTGAGTGCAAAACTCGACCCAGAAGTCATTGCGGCTGACTCTAAAAGAAAAAGGAAGTGGGAAGCGCAGCATTTTATACCCGTTTAATATTAAAGTGCAGAGATAACTTATCTCAGGAGTTTCCCTAAATATGACGGTGGAAGTAAACCTTCACAATAAAAATCTTAATAAAGGCATGAACACATAAAGGGTGTTTATTTGCTGCAATTCGTATTAAAATCTGTCTTATTTGTATTGTGCAAAGTATATTTGTAAGGCTTTTGTGCATGCTATATATATTGGGGGGAGAACAATAAATCGTTGTATGAATGCTGTAATGTTTAAATAATTTTCCGTTAAATGTGTGAAGGTCACATGACCATCAGGAAGAACGCAGCATCTCATTTCTCAGAGGACGCATTGTGTGTTCTCGCGGTCTCCAGAGTTCGTTCTTCTGAGGTGACCTGTCAAGACGGGCCCCCCCGAGAACACAAGTCCGTTCTCTGCGTTCTAGGAGTTGAGAAACAGCCTAGTAGTCTTGAACACCTTGATTAGTTAGATCAGCAGCGTATTTACACTACCATTGAGAAATGTAACCAAAATAAGTGGTAGAATTTTTGTTAAGACCCTAAAGAATCAGTTTTACTTGTGTAAAACAGGCATCCAGTGTCCCCTTTAACAATACTATCATATATTATTTATAGTTTCATATTATTTTAATTAAACTGTTATAAAAGCATTATTATAATTTTTTGTTTATAGTTGTCAGATTCCAGAATTTGAAATAATTTTATAGTGATAAAGTTGATCAATGATGTGACTTGATTCCTGTATAAATAAACAAATTTTAATCTCATTGTAACTGCTTTAAAGTATAAATGATACCAACTGTAGTTTCTCCAGCTTGAATTGTGGCTTCTTCAGTATATCACTGAGGTCTTTCACTCCAGAGTCTCCTAGTTTATTCTCACTGAGGTTCCGCTCTCTCAGGTGTGATTTCAGCGCTGAAGTCGGGATAACACAGCGTTCCTCTGTAATTATGAAGACAGAAAGAGAAAAGAGTGTGAATTAAACACAGCACAGATATAGTCTAGCAGACCAGCAAAATTAATTAACCATCACATAAGAATTATTAGGGCAGCACGGTGGTGCAGTGGGTAGCGCTCTCGCCTCACAGCAAGAAGGTCGCTGGTTCGAGCCTCGGCTGGGTCAGTTGGCATTTCTGTGTGGAGTTTGCATGTTCTCCCGGTGTTCGCGTGGGTTTCCTCCGGGTGCTCCGGTTTCCCCCACAAGTCCAAAGACATGCGGTACAGGTGAATTGGGTAGGCTAAATTGTCCATAGTGTATGTGTGTAAATGGAAGTGTATTGGCGATTCCCAGTGATGGGTTGCAGCTGGAAGGGCATCCGCTGCGTAAAACATATGCTGGATAAGTTAGCGGTTCATTCCGCTGTGGCGACCCCAGATTAATAAAGGGACTAAGCCGAAAAGAAAATGAATGAATAAATAAGAATTCTTATAATTGAATTACTATTATTGTATTTTAAGTACAACAAAATGACTGAAATGTTATTTTGTCATCGTTTTTTAGAATTACACTATATTATCTGATATTAATTATCGCTTTAATTCATTTTAAGTACTGTAAAGGTTTTATTATCTACTTTATTTTATGTAGTTGTATTTATTTAATGTCTCGCACTACATGCAGATCTCATGACAAATCCTGAAAAGCAGACTAAACTCTTCTGTCCAGCCCTGTAAATTCACCGTTCCAGTATAAATGTAATAAACTTGAATCTCTCTGCAACTGCTGTACAGTATGATGATACCAACTGTAGTTTCTCCAGCTTGAATTGTGGCTTCATCAGTAAATCACTGAGTTCCATCATAACAGTCTCCTAGTTCAGTGGTGCTCAACCACTGGCCGGTCCGCGGATCAATTGGTACCGGGACGCACAATAAATCATTAATTATTTCCGTTTTATTTATTATCTGAGTCTGAATGATCTTTTATTTTGAAAAATCTTTTATTTTGAAAAGTGACCGTATTCTCTCGCTTACATGTCGGTCACTTGAGCGGTCAATTTTAACTCACAAGCAGCAAAATGAGTAAGATTTGAGAGCTGAAGTCAGGATCACACCGCGGTCCTCTGTAAGGCTGAAGCCTGAAAGAGAAAAGACAATACATAAGATTCACATTAAGTTCAGTTGAATAACATAAAGTGAGTTGAATAACTAATGTCAGACAGCAGCAAAATCATGGAAACAAGCTTTATAAACAAACCAAAAGAGCAGTAGCTGAGGACACACGTTATCATTTATAAAATAAGTCTGGAGTCACCCTTAATCAACAAATAAAAGTTTTTATTTATTTATTTATTTCCAATGGGAAGCACATTTACCTGCTAGAAACCTGCCATAATAAAATCTGGCAGATTTTACATTATGAACGTATATAATAATGATTATAAAGAATAAAATGAAATGAAAATGTACTTGTATTTTAAAGGGGACCTATTATGCAATAGAAACACTTTTATAAGGGGATTAAACACAGTTGTGTGACATGGTAAAAATGTATTAATTAAATTTTTTATATTCACACTTGATAAAAACAGTGACAGAAAGACTTTGACATTCGCCTTTTGTACATGCAGTCATCAGAGGGGGAAAGCCCCGCCCATTAGTGACGATCTCTCCCTCATTAGCATAGGAGGTTAGTCTTGTTTTTGAATCTGCCTCTATGCTGACACATAGGCATTTGTAGCTCCGCCCTCTTTTGAAAAGAGCACTACACTTGAATTTAAAGCGATTGTTTGTCGCATGAAAGGCTACTTGCCCAAACGAGATGCGTCGCCCTCCTAAGGACACTCAGGAGACTGAGGTAAAGTTTTATATTAGCACATTCGTTCATATTTGAAGAGTGACACGCTCCCTACATCGTTTACTGTGCTACTATGAATATTAATAGCACTAATTGACTGTGAACAGTGTTGTAGGCCTACTTTGATTGTCATTGGCTGCTAATATGATTTCCCCATTTAGAATTTGAAACGATACTTTTCTGAAATTATATTATTAAAGGAAACGTTGAAATGTGCGAATGTAAAACCAGCTTTACCACAATACTTGGGAGTGAAAACAATCATGGCCGCCATATTGAAGTGTTCTTCCTAACTGAAGTGCTCAAAACTGCCTATAGGAATGGGATTTTGAAAAGTACAACTGCACTTCGGGCTATGATCCTTTGATCTGGGAAGTTTGTTTTTCCTCTGAAGAGGTTAGTACATGAGCTCTTCCAAACTGAACAGTGTCAACCTGGAGAAAATAAAAGTTTGTCAGAGTAACTTAGTTTGGTTTATTAGTGCCACCAACTGGACAGGAGCTTCAAGCACAACACCTGAGTCTCCTTTCTTCTTCTTCTTGTTGTTTTATGGCTTATGACTTATTGTGAGGCTCAACAAATGGTACTAATAAACATTTACAGAGCGCTGTAATGTTTTTGAAAATCATGATCGCAATATTTATATCCATGCCTAAAATCAGATTGCCACAAAGTGATCTATAATATATAGAATACAGCAAGTCCAGAGATGGTTGTTTACGCCATGATTTTACAAGAAATTGAGACTTAAAAAGTTGTAATAAATGAATATATTCTCAATTCAAATGAGTAGCGGCTTGGACCCAGAAATGATAAGTCACGACTTAAGCGGATTGTACAGGTAAGGAACACACACACAATGTTCTTACCACAGCTCTACATGCTTTTTTGTGTGTGTTCATTTTCATTAATCCACCAAGTCAAGAAAGGGATACTGTTTGGAATTGAAGGGTCATGAATCCCTGGACTAAACGTTCTGAGATTTTAACATTTGTGTGTTGACAATGTTAGCACCTATTAGCTTTAATTGTAGGCAATAACTGGCTAATTTTAGCACATTTTCATCTTCAGGGTTTAAAAAGTCTATATGGGGCAGCATCACTATTGATTTAGCATAGGACTGTGAGTAATACGATGTGACGGTTTCTAATAATATTTATTTTTTCATCCTATGGGAAGAGCTGCTTCTGAATTATTCGGTCAAGCTCTGAGTCTGCACACTGCATTGCATGTTGGGTTGCAGCGTCGGTACTGTTGACAGAAGTGCCAACATCTACGAGTCTTTACTGAAATGTATGAAAATGTGACGCTGACGAGTGGACTTCTGAACACTGCTGATTGGCTACTTTGTTCACATGCTCAACAGATTTGACTGTGATTGGCTCTAATGATCACTAGTTTAAACAGTCACCGGAGCATTTGAAAGCTACATCTATCAGCAGTGGATTTATATTGCTTTAAACAGCTGACAGGCATGACTTTCAAACGCTCCGGTGGCAGAGGACTTCTCGGTTCCTTCAAAGCAGATGTGACTAAATTTAAAAGCACTCAAATGGCTTAAGTATTAAAGAATGGAGAGGATGGAATGTCTTAAGCAAAATTCAGATCCTGATGCGTGTCTAATGTTTTGAAGCACATAATTTTTTTTTTTTTTAATCCATAATTTCAAAGTACTGCTTAAGAGTTAACTCGATACTTTAATCATTAAGCCCATTCAGTTGTGTTATAAGTTTGTTCTCTGTGCTCAACATTACTGCCAACACCACTGCAGCCAATAGTCACGTATATTGTAACCTTTTATGATATCCGAACACTCATGTTTGTGATTTAAGTCAAGAATATTTGTGTGTTAAACACTTGGCAGCTAATTTTCCTTAATGCACTTAATTGAGATACCCCCAAAAAAAAAAAAAAAAAAAAAAAAAAAAATTAATTCACTAAGACACACTTTCGCAACATGCTTTAAAATGGGGAGGGAAACTTTACTGAAGAAATCCTGCTCCTGACAGGTTTGGTTCATAAAGTTGCAACATTCTAGGATTTATTTGTAGCCTTCAAAGATTTTTGGCTCACATAAACAAGACACTAAAAGGTTTCGGTTTTAAATTGGGAAAGATAGCACTGCAAGAGATGGCACCTACAAAGACTACTCATTTATCCTAGTACCAAGATGAAGATACTAAAACTTCATAATAGGTTTTATCATTGGTCACTTCGAGGATAAAAGCTAATCTTACACTAGCTTGTCCATTAAGAGACATGCATGAAGTTACAAACACTGCTTTTAAACGACAGCAGACCACGAAATGAGAACCAAGACAGGTTTTCTTATGCGTTCAAATTTATTCAAAATACAAGTGCAATAATTTAATACTCTTCTTCATCCTCCCCACAGTCCTCAGTTGAATCCGCTGCAACCTCCTCATAGTCCTTCTCCAAGGCAGCCATGTCCTCTCGCGCCTCTGAGAATTCTCCTTCCTCCATCCCTTCACCCACATACCAGTGCACGAAAGCTCTCTTTGCATACATCAGGTCAAATTTGTGGTCCAGGCGGCCCCATGCTTCTGCAATGGCAGTGGTGTTGCTCAACATGCAGACAGCCCTCTGCACCTTGGCCAGATCCCCTCCTGGCACAACAGTGGGCGGCTGGTAGTTGATCCCAACCTTAAACCCAGTGGGACACCAGTCTACAAACTGGATGGAGCGGCGTGTCTTAATGTTGGCTATGGCAGCATTGACATCTTTTGGAACTACGTCACCACGATACAGCAAACAGCAGGCCATGTATTTCCCACGGCGAGGGTCACATTTCACCATCTGGTTCGCTGGCTCAAAGCAGGCATTGGTGATCTCTGGTACTGAAAGCTGTTCATGGTAGGCCTTCTCTGCTGAAATAATTGGAGAGTAGGTGACCAGAGGAAAGTGAATGCGAGGGTAAGGGACCAGATTGGTCTGGAACTCCGTGAGGTCCACATTCAGGGCCCCATCAAAGCGCAGCGATGCTGTAATGGAGGACACAATCTGGGCAATAAGCCGATTTAGGTTGGTGTAGGAAGGACGCTCAATATCCAGATTTCGCTTACAGATGTCAAAGATGGCTTCATTATCTACCATGAAGGAGCAGTCAGAGTGCTCAAGAGTGGTGTGGGTTGTAAGAATGGAGTTGTAGGGCTCCACCACAGCGGTGCTGACCTGTGGGGCAGGGTACACTGAGAACTCCAACTTTGACTTTTTACCATAATCGACAGACAGTCGCTCCATCAGCAGAGATGTAAAGCCAGAGCCTGTTCCACCACCAAAACTGTGGAAGATCAGGAACCCCTGCAGACCGGTACACTGGTCCGCCTAGAAAAATCAGAGGGAAAGGGGTCAGGGGCATTCAAACACAGCCAAACCTGCAAGAGACTCAAATAGTAACCCTTTTTAAAAGACAAAAGGCTTCCACCAAAAAGTAAAACCATAGAGCAGAGGTGTCAAATTCTGCCCCCTGGAGAGCCAGTGTCCTGCAGAGTTTACCTCTAAACTACATCCTAGGGAGTCTGAAAGCCTCGATTAGACATTTCGCATGTATTTGAGGGGTTTGTGCTAAACCTGGCAGACAACGGTCCTCTAGGAACAGGTTAAACCCTTCCTTTAAATCTAAAATTCCTTACATCCCCAAAGAACATGGTGAATTAGAAGCCTTACGTCAGGGGTGCCCAAGCCTGTTCCTTGAGATCTACCTTCCTGCAGAGTTCAGCTCCAACCCGGATCAAAAACAAAGCAGGATCCGAAGGAGCACTTGGTAATTAAAGATAGATGGGTTTGATCAAGGTTGCAGCTGAACTCTGCAGGAAGGTAGAGCTCCAGGAACAGGATTGGGCACCCCTGCACTACATACAGTAGATGTAAAGTTCACGCAATTATAGTTACTAATGAAGAACCATTATTTAAAAAGCATGAAAACTCACCATTTTGCGCATGCGGTCAAGTACAGAGTCTACGATCTCCTTTCCAATGGTATAGTGGCCACGAGCATAATTATTGGCAGCATCCTCCTTTCCACTAATGAGCTGCTCAGGGTGATACAGCTGTCGATAGTGTCCATTACGGATCTCATCTGAATTTCAAATAAAAGTGATAATATAAAAAAGGTGCAATATAAAATGTGCAGCACTCAATGTATTAAAAATAGTAAAAAGCCTGAAATGCAAGTCTTACCAACAACAGTTGGCTCCAAATCAATGAAGACTGCTCGAGGAACATATTTTCCAGCACCAGTTTCACTGAAGAAAGTGCCAAAACTGGAGTCAGCCAATGAGCGGCTATTATCAACGATGGTTCCATCTGGCTGGAAACCATGCTCCAAACAATACAGCTCCCAGCACGAGTTACCCATCTGGATACCTGCTTGACCAATGTGTATAGAGATGCACTCCCTCTGGTTTGACCAAAACACAAGTATAGACCAATCACAATGTGGCGGTGTCCGAAAAGCCATTTCTGCAGTATCCAGACTGTATGCATAGAATACCCGGATGACCTACTATATGATCCAGAATCTGCCAGATATAACGCAAATCAATGCACAAGCTGGATTTAAAGGAGTAGCAAGCAGTATTGACTCATCCATGTTAAACCATTTGCAGTGGTGTTTCAGTAAAATTCAGTGCAGGCATGTCATGCGACAACATTGTAGCACACGACCCTTAATTTTGCATCATGTATACTGCCTTACACACCATTCTTAAATGTAGTAGCCAGTGTGTACTGTATAGTGGGCCTGTGACACCTGCCAGCTATCTGCTCATTTGTGGTTCATGCATTTAATGGTGTACAGTCTAATATCTCCTTTTCATGCTTAAGCTCCTGTAGAGGAGTAACCACCAAAATATTAAGTCACATATGAATACATAATACACTAACAGATACAGTAAATTCAGGCTGAAACAGCTATAAACAATAAATCTTTTGATGGTGCCTTTTGCACATTGTCTACCAAGCCAAATGCACGTCAACTAATGCTCAGAATATTAATAGACCATTTTATATTTGCTGACATTGCTCCACCGGAGTCTCCAGAACATACGAAACTTTGCACATGCAACTTACACCATCCCAATCCTTACGATCTACTAATACTGAGCATTAGTTCACAAGATACACGTAGCCTAGTTGCAATGTAACCCAACACGCATTAAAAGGGACCTTCAAAAAGTGAAAACCTTAAAGGGAGAGAGTTCACCCAAAGATTATAAGCAGTCTTATAAGAAGACAAACCTGTATTACTTTTACATCTGTTGAACGCAAAAGATGATCCTTTCAAGAAAGCTGGAAATATTGACTTCCATTATGTTTGTATTTTTCTGCCCTGGAAGTTAAAGGTTACAGCTACTCCTCTATTCTACACTAAAGAGATTGAAGAAAGGGAAACCCAATGGTTTGGAACCACTTAAGAGGGATCATTTTAATTTTTGGGTGACTTATGACTTCATTTGTTTAAGTTCACGATTTTAGGCATTACCCCCTTAATGCTTTAGGTCCACATTATGGAACATCCTTATACGCCATCCCAACATTTAATACTCAAATTGTTAAAGATTAAAAAATGTCAATAAATAAACTTTGGGAACAATCTCTGCTCTCTTATGTTGAGAAGTTTAACAAAGTGCAAGTCTAAAATTAAACTGAAAACACTTGTAAACTACAGGCAACTGTTAACCAAGTTTATTTAAAGTGAATATTACTTTCATACAATTCAACTCTACATGGAAGACAGATAGTAAAAATGAACCCTTTAGTAAAGTACTAACAATATGGTGAAAGTGACTATTAATGATCTTACCATTGTACTCGGATTGCACAGCAAAACGTTGGCACGAATTCAGAGACTTCAAATCCTAGAAACAGTCAAAGAAGTAAAAGCGCTGTCAAGCCAAACTGATCTCCTAAACCGCAAGAGCCCGTGGATTTCTTAAAATAACCTCCTCACCTCAGAGATACGCCAAACCCGCCAGCTGATCTCGGTTTATACTGATTTCAAATGAGAAGGGGCGTTGCTCTAGCGCTCAACCGGACGGCATTCATTATTGGAAAACATCCCTCAGGTATTTGTAGCAATCGTGGAGTACTAGTCAGTCGAACATATACTATAATATTGTTAAGATTATGAACGAATAAAATTTATATAATTTTTCGTTTGTTTAAAGCAGGGGTGTCCAAACTCGGTCCTGGAGGGCCGGTGTCCTGCAACGTTTAGTTCCAACCCCAATCAGACACACCTGGGCTAGCTAATCAAGCTCTTACCAGGCTTCTAGAAACATCCTCGCAGGTGTGTTGAGGCAAGTTAGAGCTAAAATCTGTAGGACACCAGCCCACCAGGACCGAGTTTGGATACCCCTGGTTTAAAGGATAGGATGTCAATAGAGTATCCAGTTCGTTCCACACTCCAGTCCAGTAGATGGCAGAAATTCACCGTTTAAGTGAGTTTGCAAACTCGACCTGAGGTAAGACCTTGCTAGTTCAAAACGATTTTCTTTATGTATTTTAGATTTTACAAATCCTCATATAGGGTAATACACTCTAAAAAATATTTGCTATTGTGTTTGTAAGATTCATATGTTCATTTCTGTGGAGATATATGATTCCAAGGCAGTTAAAGCCTCTGTTCAGGTCATGAAATTAAATGTATGTTCTGCATGAAAAGAATCAGCAGTTCCCACAGCTAACAGAGGCTCTGAATATCTTATTTCACAACAGAGATCAAGCTACAATGAAGAAAGTCCCCTTGTTTTCTTGCATGATAATGTTTACCTTGTTTTAATTGCAATTTCAGTGATCATAATTAGGATTTACACTGCAGCTCACTGTGTAATGATAACGCTAGTCTCCTTTATACACACTGTAAAACACACGTAAATCACAAGCGTTTTCCATTTATTTACGGTTGAGAATTGCATTATGGGACCTTGATCTCTGCTCTGTTGTCTTTCGCTGTTGAAAATTCAACTCTTTAGTTTAACAAAGTGACTTTTGTTGACATTTTAGTAGTTTGAAATAAT
Organism: Danio choprae; assembly: GCA_903798125.1. Classification (NCBI taxonomy): domain Eukaryota; kingdom Metazoa; phylum Chordata; class Actinopteri; order Cypriniformes; family Danionidae; genus Danio; species Danio choprae. The sequence goes on from CAIGQW010054451.1 coordinate 2,272,679, forward strand.
ATCATGTATGAGAAGTTAAATGTAGAGAAATAAGTCTGTAAAATAACAGAAAATGTACTGGCAGCTTATTACAAGGTTTTCTGTACAGTAATATACAACACCAATCCAGACAATCAGTTTAAACTAGTAAAAATGGCAATAAAAGTCACTTTTCCAAACTTCCCAAGCTTAAAAGAGGTTGGAAGAAAGATCAAGGTACCATATTGCAATTCAAAAGCATAAATAAATATGTTTTTTTACAATAAAAAACATGTATATTCAGAAAACTGCACAGTAAAACACACAAAACCTGCAGAAGACACACAATAATTTCACACTGCTTGGCTGGTGGCTTCATGCAAGATTTCTTTCCCTTCAGTGTACCCAGTTAAGTGAATGAGTTTTGAGGATTCATACACTAATGAAAGAATCACTTCAAACATGGAAACAATCTGGTGTTGTTTCACTATAACTTTTGTAGAAGCAAGCAATCGTCGAAAAAACACCGGGTTCCACACAATTCAGGAGTTCACACTTATTTGATGATTGATAAAGCGTTTGGCATGCTGTCCCGGAAGAGAGCCTTGAGTTTAGAAGATCCTCGAGCCTGGGGCTCCTTCCCGTTTGCAGGAGAGTTTGAGCTCAGGTAGGTCTCGAACTCCCCTGCTTATTTATGGTTAATGGAAAATTAGGGATTGCTATGGAGAGATATACTGCTGATTAAGAGCTCATATATGGTGCCAATCTGGTTTGGTCAATTCACCTATGTCGCATGTCTTTGGACTGGGAGGAAACCGGAGAACCCAGGGGAAACCCACACGAGCACGGGAAGAACATGCAGACTCCACACAGAAACGTCGACTGGCTGGGTAAGGACTTGAACCAGTGACATTCTTGCTGTGAGGCAACAGTGCTAACCACTGGACCTCCCTTTTCCTTGATAGGGCAGCATGGCGTAGGAGTAGGGGTGGAAAAGGGAGATTCCTCAAGACGAAGATAACTGAAGTAAGAACAATATTTATAGTTTATATTTATAACTCATTTATAGTGAGTTAGGAATCATCGGATTGGTGCGTTAGCTAATGCCAGACCAGCCGTGGTCAATCATAAGCACGTGATCCTCCCGAAATTAGTTTAGAAATAAACTTCACTTTAGTCATGTTGTCCTAACACAAATCCTTTAAGTTAACATAACTTATTAAAAATAAATTGAACCCAGGGGTGTAGATTTGCTTTTGATATCGATAGAGACCTTATTTAGCGAATGTAGCAAACTTGACTAAGTGATTCACACTTTTATTTGAAAAGCAGCTCCTTATGTCCACACTGTGTTGACAACACAAATCAGTCACGTTAACTTAACAAATTTAAGTGGATTGAACATAAAACAATTACGTTGTCCCAAAACAAATCTCAATAATTGTGTTTGCAGCTCCTTTTAACTTAGTTTGATCAAGCAGCAAAATCTTTTTTTGGATTGTACTATTACTTTGAACACACCTTTTAATGATTTAAATGCATTGAATTACTCAGAACAAACAACAGTTTGGCCAGTTCTTTTTCTATTATTACACTACTAAAAAAGGGAAGCCTGCTGTTGACCAGGATTAGTAAGTATAGTACATTTGTGGTAATTTACTCTTAGAATAGGTTTCACCTCTCTTTCAGCAATGAACTTGATGTGTTTTCTCAGGTTTGAGGTTCCTCTCAAGTCAAAAGTCAAAGTTTCTCTCATTTCAAGGTTAACAGTTTTCATGAAACATCCTTTCTGAAAAGGCCCTCTTATGGAGTTTTGGTTCATTGCCAATTTCATATGTCTCTCATCCTCAAATCTGAATTGAGCTGAATTAACCTGGAGCATAGCATAACATAATTGTTTTGTAGGCTTTCCAGCTGAATTGCTAAGCGGGGGGGACAAATGAATGAATGAACATCAAATAGTTTGACAAATAATTTATAATATTTCTCTGTTGATCTCTTTTGTATTGTGGGAATGGAAATTTTCAGATGCATTTGTTTATATTGCAAAACATGTCTTTCACCAGGAAGGTTCATACAGATTCTTAAGGCAGATACTGATAAGATCAGGGTATGGTTTGTGTGTGTGTGTGTGTGTGTGTGTGTGTGTGTGTGTGTGTGTGTGTGTACACTTTGGGGGTTTTACGATGTGGTCACATGTTGATTGGTCAGTTTGTATGTCTCAGTATTTGGGCTTTGGTCACATGGTCAAAAAAGATACAAAATATGTGGCTCTTTTTCCTGGTCTGCTCTGGTCTATCTTCTCTGACTCTACTGCTATCAGGCTCTCTTTGGGGCTTACTCTCTGTTCTTGGTCTCTCTCTCAGGTAACTTTATTTTACATTTAAGCTGGGTACAGTTATTTGTAACTAATTCAGTTATAACTAAAGCAAATTATTGTCATTAAATCATTTCATTATTTAAGTATTTGTGAATTACTTTGATTTAACATCAACACTTATTTACTCCATATTGCAATACAATACAATCCCATAATAGCAACGCTCTCCCTCATCCTTATTTCCGTTTTAGGTATAAGATTGCAGAAGGATGGTTTGACTAGAACTGTACAGTTTTTCACCATCATAACGATAACTTTAGTCATTCGGCAAAACTGCAGTTCGAACCGCTGTAGTTAAAAACCCATCTTTACAGTATAAAGTGCTATATACCAAAAGATGACTTGACAACCACCTAAAATACCCGCAGCACTGCACATTTTCAGTTTCCTTTATTAAACACTCCTGAATTAGATACATCTTTAAAAGAAAAATGATTAACAAATAATAATAACTAACACCAACAACTTTCATTCAAGAAAAAAATACCTTTCATTTCTTTCCTCCAAAAATAGAGAGAAATCAAAAGAAATTTCAACAAAGCAAGAAATCAAACAAAGCATTTGTATTATTAAAAGAAGCAACATGTACATGAGAAGTACAGACAATGAACATTTATACACACACAATTAATCATTTGGCAGATGCTTTTATCCAAACATACGAGTCTCTACAGACAGTGAATTATCCAAACATACATGACACATGATTCTCTTCACAGACAGTCAATTCTGCATTTCAGGGCTTGATAAGATAACCATGTGTGCTTTTTGACATTTTTATACTGCAATTTTATATGCTGTGTGTGTTTCCATACTTTCCGAATGTTCACGTTTCCCATCAATATATTTGTAGGATCATGGATTTCTGTGACAATCACACATTATACGCTATGAGTGGGTGCAATCACTTATAAGTCCACAAATACTTTAAATGTAAATCTTTAGATCTAGAATCTTCCAAAGGCAGCCCAGCTGAAGCGAATGCCTATGGTCTACCACAGCTACAAAGCTCCAGCAGCATTTAATGAATTTAATTTTTTTTAAATCACCAACTAGTTAAAGTTGAATCCAATTGACTAGTGCTAATGAAAAGCAACCAATCGTTGAAGTAGGATTTGCACAAGATGAGGTCAGACATTGTATATTAAAATAAACCAATACAATCCATAATAAAATATCACAGTCCTATTATGTAGTAGGGTTGCCACGGTACTGGAATTCGATACTGAAATTTTAAAAACATCCATTTCCCGCGAACATTTGAGCGCTGCTGAAATGACTGTGGGTCACCGAACTCACTGCTGGTAAAGCCATTCATCAACGGATCGCTCGTATGTCAGCTTATAGACAAACCAGCTGATCGACGTGACTTTGAAACGCTCCAGTGTCCCTATATCTGTGGTTACACTCAGTAAACAGCGGCAAGTTCGGTAAACCGATAACCTTCACGGCCAAATCGCAGTCATTTCCGTTGAGCACGTGAACACAATGGCAAATCAGCTTTAAGAACATGCTCAACAGCGCTCAAATGTTCACAGGAAATGGACATTTTTTACAATTTCAGTACCGATTGGTATCGAATTCCAGTATTGTGACAACCCTATTATGTAGACCAAATTATTGCTCTTGATTAAATTTATAGACCAAAAAATGTGGAAATTCTTCAAACAAAAGCAAAAATAACATATTCTGGAACAACCAATTTTACTTATTTAAATCAATAACCCTTCAAACCACCACATTTGGCAACCAAGTCTGAAACAATAGTGCAAATGCTTCAAAATAAGATGCTATATTTGATGGACATCATTTTAATTGGAATACGAGATAGCCGATGTGAAACGATACCAAAATCCAATGCTTAACCAACTGGTTTACATCAAAAACATTGAAAAATAGGCCCTGTAAACCATTAATAACATCCCACCGTTATAAACCATTCATAAAATCCAGAATTACAGATAGAGAGAGAAAAAAATTGCATACTTGTAAGGGCACAAGTTCCAGGCCTGCTATGGGTATACCCGATGTTAATACAAAACATTGTCTCTGCATGACATTTAGTTATTCGCTTCAAATGTCTGCTTTGAGGTTACAGTTGAGAAACGAAACCTTAACACTGAATTTCCGTCTTAAAATGATGTGATGCAATGGAACGAACAGAAGCTAACCAACATGGACAATCACCAGAATATTGTTCTTGACTTCTAGAATTCCACCCAACAGAAAACACACTAATCTGACAAAAACCCAACATAGTATCTTTGCTGCCGTTGGTTACTTGGCGCAGCGACGCATTGGTGTGTTGTAAACTGGAATGTTTATGTTGTTTATTTGCTTCTTTGCAGTGCATACAGTAGAACCGTTTACATTCTACTAAATGTGTAAAATAAACCCTAAATAAGTGACAAACACTTTTCAGTAAATAATAAGGTAATGGTTAACGGTAGACTAGGAGCCAAAAGTGAGAAATGGAAAAAAATGACATTCAATTACGGAACCTAAAAACGTTGATATGAGCAGTCTGGATTAATTTTTTATTTCTCCAGTATGGCTATGTTATGGACTTAGACCTACCCAAATCCATCCGATCAGAGTCCCATAGAGCCAGGTATTGAGATAGAGTTTTCTACCTGACTCTGTTAACAGCATTGGAAAAGTGAGGCCACCCAAAATCAGCAGAGAAGGCAATGTCTTCGAAAGACCAAGAGGTGATTTACGACCTTCTCCAGGAAACCTGCACTTTTTGGCAGGGTCTTCGGACTCATAGAAAGTGGTCAGAAGCCTAGAAAGAGAAGAGAGAGAGATTTTTAGGGCAACAGTATCTCCTGTAGAAAAGAACCATCCACACCTACACCTTAAGGCTGATTTATACTTCTGTGTCGAGTGATCAGCATTACCCACGCCGCCTGATTTGTGTGTAGCCTTGCATTTTACCTCTGCGTGCTGTTTGTGTTGCTCTGCAATAATACTTACGAAATGCTAGCTGGCAGTGGGTTTTTGTTCCTCTGTGTCGAGTTTCTTCGCGGGTGTTTAGTTTTTTCTGAACGGTACTTTAATGTACAAGTAGCTAAAACTCGCTCATTCTGAGATGGGAACCAGCGGACGTGCAACAACTTTAACCATAAGGTCAACACAAAACCAAAGTTTCCATCTGCAGCTCCTTCACAAGACTCGACATTTGCTCCATCGGGTTCGCGGCTCTCAGCACCACCCACACTAGTCTACTCACTACCAAGCCGACCAATAACACAGCTTAAGCTACGCGTCGTTGCTACGTGTAGTGACTTTTTTTTTGGAGAGGTTACGCGTCAGTGTCGGCGCCTGCAGAAGTATAAATCAGCCTTTATACACATACATCCAAGCATGGTATGGACCTGAACAGGGTTATTTATATCCCCCAAAAAAGAAAGATATCCAAAGATGTGAAGAAATCTGTTTTTGAAACTAACAGGCTAATCAGACAAAAACCCAACATAGCATCTCTGTTGCCATTGGTCACTGCCTGTTGCAGCTGGGATGCATTGGTGTGTTGTAAACTGGAATGTTTATGTTGTTTTCTTCCTGATTCTGTTAATCTATCTCAATACCTTTACTGTCACAAAATATTTTAAATGTTTCATTAAAAAAAAAAAA
>CAIGQW010054451.1:2278752-2296700 GCA_903798125.1 Danio choprae
GTGTGTGTGTGTGTGTGTATATATATATATATATATATATATATTTTATTTTTTTTTTATCAAAAAAGTATATCAAAAGGATACAAGACCAAAATACAGACATGAACACTTAACAGATGCGCTAACAATACATTGTACAGCTTGTTTTTTGGGCTTGCCACAAGAAATGCTCTATTTGAGATGGATTTCCACGGCAGAGCTTAAAATGATTGTGTTATTGTTGACATGAGATTGTTCTGAGGAATGATTGCAAATTATTTTATTTCATTTCTCTCTCCCTCCCTCTCATAAATAATGTTGATAATGTAATGCAATGAACTATTAAATAACTCAACACTCAATTACTAGTTATGAAATTATGCTAGAACCTTTAACAGATGCTTGCTCAGCCGTATAACTGTCAACTTGTGAATTGAATTGATCGCAGAAGAAAGTAGTTCCTTATTGAAAGTCAATTTTGATACACTCCACGGTTGGTTTTATTTATTATTTACAGACCTATGCCGTTGAACAGTTGTATGAACACACACTCACTTGCTCACGTGTGTGTGATTGTATGATTACCATCTGTATGACCAGCTAGCAGGTTTCAGGAGTCCAAAAGTGGTTCACAGGTTAACATTAAGGATGTAAGGATTAAAAGGTTGTGCGTTTAACAGACTAAACCATGACGACTGACAATAAAATTAGGATTTCAGACAGAGTTAAAGCTAGAACTACAAACAACCTGCAGGCAGTGAGCAGACAGGAAGCAGGATGTCACTTTTCACACCACTAAAAGTATGTCAAATGGCGAATTCAAAGCGAAAGCAAACCATTCAAAAGTGTTGCATGCTGTATCAGCTTTACAGTGTATAGCAGACTCTTTCCTTTCAGTTTGGAATTATATTATTGCATGTTGTCCAACTGAACGGAGTTTAAAAGCAGTAAATCTGCTTCTGTGAATAAGATTTCTACTACAGTGCTTTTCTTAGACTATCAGCAAGTAGAAAATACAAATGCATTTGCTGCTAAAATGATGGAGGTACCTGCAGTGGCCTTCTGGTTGAGTACCGTATGCATAATGTACTGTAGCTTTTAGCAGTTTTAACTGTTTAACTGCAGTTTCTTAATACTCTCACCATATTATACAAGTTCAGGTTCAGCTTTATTGTTATTCCGCTACATGTGTGGACATAGTGAAACAAAATGTCCTAAATGATCATAAATATGAACAACACTGGATGTAAGAGCTACAGCGGGGACAATAAGTATTGAACACGTCATGTTTTTCCTGGGAATAATATTTCTAAAGGTGCTGTTGACATGGAATTGAACCAGATTTTGGTAAAAACCCAAACAATACAAACATAAAAATAAAACAAAAAAATGAGTTGTGTAATAACAAGTGAATGTCACAAGGAGAAAGTGCTGAACTACTGAAATGTATTTAATACTTTATATAAAAGGCTTTATTTGTGATGGCAGCTTAAAGACGCCTCTTATATGGAAAATGAAGGCACATGCATTGCTTGGGTGTGAGTTTTTTCACAGACTTCAACAGAGTGTAAAAATTCTGTGGGTCTCGTCTAATAAATCTGATGTTTATTTTGTATTTTCTATTGGATTCAAGTCAATGGATTGGCTGGGCCATTCTACAGCTTGATTTTCTTTCTCTGAAAGCATTTGAGAGTTCCCTTGTCTCTGTTTTGAATCATTGTCTTGCTGAAATGTCCACGCTGTTTTCATCTTCATCCTCCTGCTGATGTAGATGTCGGACTAAAGCAGCTGATATTCATTTACACTGATGAAGGGCAGAGGGTTGCTGAAGAACTACTGAAAGATTTCAGTTGCAGTCTGGGCTTTCACTGCCTTTCTACACCTCCCTTTCTTCATGTGTTCAATACTATTTCACTGGGTAATTTTATTTCACATAACTTCATTTGTAAACTAATTAGATTTGTTTTCTTCACATATATGGATGTCTTTGGTTGCTATCAACATCTGGTGAAAATTTCAAGTCAACAGCACCTTAGAAATATGTTTTCTGAGAAAAATGGTGACGTGTTCAATACTTAATTTCCCCACTGTATTTTAAACCTATACAACCCGTCCTGTCAATATTTTGTTACTCTGTGATATACATTGCGATATGAATACAATTTCACCAGATGACTTGAATATCTCTATTTAGAAAGAATGAATAATTTAATGGGACTGAATGGGATGATTCTATAGAAAAGTGCATCTGAATAAAATATAATAAATCATCTACAAACATAGATGAATACAACTTAAAAAAAAGGTACGATTGAAATAAATAATTTTGATTATAATGATTTTTAAAGCATTCAGGCATAAGAAATCGCACCTTTTGTAAATTTAATAACTATTAACTTTACTGAATTATTTTTATTAAATGGGGGACAGCAATTGAATAATAAAAATAATTAGATAAAATTAATCATTATTGAAGTTACAAACAGTACTATTACTTATGCCTGAATGCTTTAAAAATCATTATACAGTCACGGGCCTCAAAAACACATGAAAATTAAAAATTATAATACAGACTCAACATTGCATATCCTGCGATGTGACTATAGTGACCGATCACATTGCGATAGCGATACTGAAACGATATATGATAAATAAACAATTACAAAAACATGGGTTTTCAGTTATATTGTGGGGGATGGAAAGAGGCCATTTCAAATACTCACTTGTCCTTGATTTCAAATCTTTCATGTAGCCACCTGCGGAAAAAGTCAGGCTCAGCAGGAATTTCCTTTATGTCTACACGGCTGATGTGGATGTGCACCCTGGGGCATTCCTTACACAGAAACTCTATTGCACAGAGAATGAGAATTAGAGAATTGTAATAATAACAACATTTTCAGCCTTCTGCAATCAAGTAACACATAAGCACTGAGCCCTTTGTTGATTTACATCCTGGATTGGGTGGAAAAACTGATTTGCAGAAATCCCAAGATACAGAATTATGAAAATACCTCATAAAATTAGACTGTGGTTGACCACTGGATCTTACATAGGAAATGATCAAACCTTTAAATGCAGTTTACGTGTTAAACGTCAATAGTGATGTACAGTGATGGATGAAAATATTTGAACTGATACTCTGGGTTTGTGACGCATCCATTTCTGAAGAAGTGTTTGTTGTTTTTTCTTAAAGAATGTAGGCCTACGTAATACAGCTACATAAATATCACTGCTGTTTATTCCTGTGAAAAACAGGATGTTTCTGCATGAAACCTTCTTTTGCTTTAATGTTTTTGAGGAACTAACGGAAAACAACATGTTCCAACACACGCTGTTTACAGGAACTGACAGGAAATTCACATATCCGTGTTTCACCAGCCCTCAATCATTGAGATAACACTATGTCTGCTGCATTTTCTCTGCTTCCTCTGTTTCGGCTGAGGAAAATGCCAATGCTGTTTTGCAAGCGGAACGTATAACCACACACCTGGCATTGTAGGAGCGGGATGTCTCTGGCCGTCTGCTGTAAGAGTGCCCTCATATGCAACGGTTATGTCATAGACAGCGTCCAGGTGTTCCCGCATAGTCTCAATGGCAACATGCGACGCTTTCATTCTTGGCGTTAAAATGTGGTTCAGCACAGCAAGTCCTGTAATAGATGAGAAACTGTGACTAGCAAGTAAATTTAGTATGTCAAACGGTGATCTAGTATATGGAGATATTTATATTAATACACTATTTAAATAAGTTTAAACAAACACATCACAAGCATGTAAAGAAATAACAGCTATGCACTAAAACATGCAATAAACTGTGTTTGCTTATTTTAAATGTGGAGTCTTTTGTAAATCAGAAAAAAAACCAAGTACTAAGCCTTTAATTTGGCTGAAAGTGATCTAGCATATGGAGAAAACACTCAGAAATTTGGTAACACTTTATTTTAAGTATGTATGTACATTTAAATTTCATTTGGTACAATGCACTTATGTTCATACATTGTAGTTGTTTTAATATTAATTGCATGTAATTACATCTGTAATTAGTTTCTGTAACTACATGTATAAATACACTGTAGGGTTGTCACTATACTGAAATTGGATACCAATCGGTACTTTAAATTTTAAAAACATCCATTTCTCGCTAACATTTGAGCGCTGTTGTTAAACACCGCTGATTTGCCATTGTGTTCATGTGCTCAACAGAAATGACTGTGATTGGCTGTGAAGGTCATCAGTTCACCGAACTCACCGCTGTTTACTGAGTGTAAACACAGATACATGGGACACTGGAGTGTTCTAAAGCCGCGATTCATTAGCGGATCGCTCGTATGTCAGCTTAAAGACAAACCAGCTGATCGACGTGACTTTGAAACACTCCAGTGTCCCTGTATCTGTGGTTACACTCAGTAAACAGCGGCTAGTTCGGTGAACCGATGACCTTCACGGCCAAATCGCAGTCATTTCCGTTGAGCACGTGAACACAATGGCAAATCAGTGCTGTTTTTAGAACACACTCAACAGCGCTCAAATGTGCATGGGAAATTGACATTTTTTAAATTTCAGTACCGATTGTATCATACTCCAGTATTGTGACAACCCTACTACACTGTTGACCCATCCCTTACACCTTAATCCACAATTAAACCTACCCACACCACCAATCCTGTCCCTAAACCCTACCCGTATCCTAGCCACAGAGTAAGTCTTCTGCAATACAATATAAAAACAATAAGTAGATTGTACTTATTTTATGTAAGTATATTATAATTGATGTGACTTAAAAGTATTAACCAGAAATGTTAATAGTCTATTAGTTACAGACAATGTGTTGCCTTAGGCCATTATGTGGCCTTATGTCCCACTTTGGTTTCAAGTAGACAAGTAGACTAGACATTTCAAGAACACATACAGTAACTGAAGGGCAGCCCTATAGAGGAAAACATTACCTTGTTTAGCAGCAAAAGCTTGACTATCACTGATAACTTTCTTAAGCTCAGGGTTGTAGCGGGTTCCCTCTGGAAAGATGACAAGATACATCTGTGCAGAAAAACAACCAATTAAAAAAAACTGTTATGAAAATGCAGATTAAATCACAGTAATGAGAGGGTAATTCCAGTTATGCCTTTCTCATTTGTATCAGGGAAGAAAAAATATATATAAAATGAAATATATTTTAATATTCTCCATATATTGATATTATATAAGGAGTGAAGTGAAAATAATGATCTCCCTGCTCACAATGAAGGAGAGAAGCTTGGCTCCAAACCATAGTACGACGGTCACTTTTATGACTGTAAAAAATGCTATATATCTGAAGCTGTCACTGGCAAAAGTATTTTACCTACAATTTTCCATACAGGAATAGAGATAAGGTTCGCTTTTTATTGTCAGGAAAAAGGCCACAGATTTGACAGATTTTATTTATAATAAAAAATAAAAAACATTACAATATACTTATTTTATTATAGTTTGATTAGCGAAACTTCAGCAAAAATTTGCATACAAAAACATTGTCAATAGCTCTGAGAGGCATAAAGGGTCTTGTGCTTTGTTGTATAGCTTGTCACGGCATTTGGCACTGATGTCATAAGCAGTTGCTGCTGACGGCTTGTTGTGGCAGAATTGCTCCATTTATTATTAGGAGCCAAGCCAAAGGGACAAAGGGCCCTATTGTTCCTCTAAGGACTTTTCCTCTGATCTGGGGTTTAATTACACAATTCCAGTTTCCTATTTCTCATTATTATTAATCGCTTTGCCATGGTCAAACCGTTCCAGATATCAAAAATCTGCTCACAATAAAGCATCCTCAATACATTGACTCCATGCTGAACGATTTTAGTGGTTGTTGAATTAATTGTCTAGGAGAATGTTCAATAGCATGGATTCTTTTTAAATGTTGGCAATATTAAGAAAGGAAAACTTTCTATTTGGGGGGAGTGATTGCTGTTAAAGTTTCAACAAGTACATGTTTTTCTGTGATATCTATAAATAGTATGATTGTGGCTCAGGTAAGTAAAAAAAACCTCAAAATTATTTTATATGCTCCTTTATTATCCCATACAATACCCCTAGAATCAGAAGGTTCTTATTGACCATATTTGGAATGGTCATGAATATTGATGAGCTCTGCTCTCTCTCTCTCTCTCTCTCTTTCTCTCTCACAAGCATACACGGCATGATGTACTCTAAAATAAACGCATGCAAATCAAATATACTTAGTTTGTCAACAAATATATTACCAAACAGAGTAGAAGTAGATCTTAAATCTTTTTAACTTTAAGTGGTAGAGAGGTTTATTTTAGCTTGGAGTGAGTGGTGATATAAAACACCAGCGATCCATTTAGGGTCTGATTCCCATTCATATTTAGGTAATTTCAGTGTTTTGGCTGACTGCATTTTATATACTATCAGAACAGTTTTATTTTTCTTTTTTTAAGGTAGGCATATTATTACCACTGAGGTTAAAGGGGAAATGGTCCAGGTTAGTGGTTTGAAAGACTTTGAATTTCTAAAATGATTACAGCTTGAGACGCATTATAAATCAACCAGAAGCCATTACATCAAACAGTTAATACATACTGGAGAAAGATCTATGAATTCTATATGTGGTGATTTGAACAGAGCTTGGAAATTAAACTCTCCTCTTATCAGGTCTAATAATGCAACTTAAGACAGTCTCTTCAGGTCTTCCTCATATTGGCTGGATTTTCATTCAGAGAGTGATATTGGAGTATACTCACAGGTGTGCTCAGTCTGGTCTGAGATGATAGTTTCTTCTTCATGGCTTTCTCATCAAAGTTGGCACTTCTTTTCACATACACACCTCCATGCTGTGAACGACACCAACCATAATCAACATGCTTTCTTATTCATGAAATGCAACCCAAATAAAACTGTATAATTAGTTTAGAAAACCTATATAAATATACCTATAAATCAGGTATATAGTAATAGATTTATGCAATATTCGCACTAAATTTGGTGCTTATGTTTTATGAATATGGGTGTAATATTTACATTACCTACCTGAGAGAAATACCATCCATACAAAGGAAGCCACTTCAAACCATCTTTCAGGACATATCTTACGTGTCCAAGTGCATTTTGTCGTATGGCTAACATATCGGCAATAATCCAGTCAGCTAAACGGAAGAACAAACCATTACAAATGGTGCCTTGGTGGTTAAAGATACAAGTGGTTCTATAGTTTTACTCGACCATGCTACATAATAAAAATATTACAAAAAAATGTACCAACCTGTAGATTGATGGTTTGACAAATAAACCACATTCTCCTTCTTCTTTGGTATTTCCCCATATATGACAATCTGTACAACATATGATAGCAATTAAGAATCAACATGACAGAGTACATTATTACAGTGTACAAACAAAACTATGATTCTAGCTTTAGGGTGAATGGTACAATGTGTTTTGATCAACAAGCTATATTTATTCTAGGACTTTGTGCCCTTAATAGGTGTTTAAAAGGAGTATTAAAGCAGGATTTGCACTGAGGGCTCAACGCAACCAAAACCAACACACTGAATAAGAAACTGTATATTCGATGTTTGAAGCAGCATCTCTTAGACATGGTGACATGGTGGAGTGCATGTTTCTAAGCTACAATTTTTTTATATAATCGAGGCATTTAAGGATAGGGCTGGGAGATATGATCAAAGAAAGGGTGTTGCACAGTCTAGTCAACGTGGACAAACACGGACAGAGCAGCAAATATATCAGGCAAAAGAAATGGAGCACAGGTCATGATATGGGAGATGCACATATGTATACTGTGAATGTTCACTGTGGCACCCTCTGTGCAAATCTGGTCACTCAGGATGCTTGTAAAGCACTATCACAGACATCTGATGCCCTGGATTGGGTCCACAATCTTGGCCGTCTGTACAAGTTGTTTGTGAACATTGCAACCGCAGCATGAGTAATAGTTACTGACCCACAAACCATGTGTTAAACAAGATGGGCAATCAGCGATCCAGCAATCTGGTTTGTGCTTCATTAATACAAGTCTGTGTTTATTCAGCTTAGGAGGACGGTCTCCAAACAGATGCTTCACTGGTGTGTTTACACTGGTTTGACTGAACCGGCGGACGTGCAGCTACTTTAATCATAAAACTAGTACAAAGCAAAAGTTTCCAACTGGAGCTCCTTAACGAGACTCAACACTTGTAAAGACTCGCTCCAACGGGATCGCTACTCTCTCGTGGCTCTCAGCATCATCCATACTTGTCACAGCTACCAAACCAACCAATCACAGAGCATGCACTACGCATCATCGTGACATGTAGTTACATTTTTTGAAAGGTGCGCGTCGGCGACTGCGCAAAGGCTGCGCTGGACCATACGTGTGCGCTCGTCACAGAAGTATAAATCAGCCTTAACTGTGGAGATGGATGCTGCTGGGGTGGACCAATGTCCTGAATTATAACAAAGATCACAGAAGGTAGAGTGACCATGTTTAAGTTTCAACACACACACACAAACACACTATTACTATTCTTTGTTTTTTTTAAGTTTTTGTTTTTGCCTTTTGTTTAATAGGGCAGTAGGATGACAGGAAGTGAAGTGGGAGAGAGAAAAAGGAAGGAATGGCATGGGATTGGGAAAGGTCCATGAGCCGGGACCCAAACTCAGGATGCCCGGAGCACTGTTGGGGTATTTGTTGGTGGGCTATTGGCACAGAGAGGTCAAAAGCATTCTGAGGAAAAAGTTGCCTTAAGTCTTTGCCCTCTTCAACCAAGTAGAAGCACTTGTACAACTTATGGTTGTTCCTATTGCCTCTGCTGGAGTGAAGATATGTTTCAGTGCTCTGAGGAGGTTTAAGGAGGTGTCTGAGAAACACAATGTTGCGGATTTGCTTTAACAATGTAGCAGACTATCACTTTCACAATGAAATACTAACCTAGTAGCCAACTATTCTTTTTGGCAGAATTACAATCGCTCTCTTTTAATGTCTAATCGTCTTGTTTAATCCTGCCCCTTTTCGCAACACCTACGACAGAATTTTGCATGCTCAAACTCTAGTGTGGCTGCAGCGTTAAGCATTATAATCAACTTGTTTGCTAGATTTGTATGTCCATAAATCCACCCCACACTAAAATGATACAACAACACTTTCCCAAGTATCCATACCTGCCGCACCGTGGCATGGGCCGGTATAGGATTCTGACAGTATGATAACCTTGGATAAAAATATCACGGTTTCACGGTATTGTGATCATTAAGTTCTTTTTTAAAATAAGTGTCTGGGTAAAAAACAACTTTTCCCCCTTTAAACACAATACTGCACTGTTCAGGTCCATAGTATGCCTGGATGTCGGTGCATAAGCGATTTGTTTTTCAAAAGTTTGCTGAATCATGGGCTGACCAGTAGCTTTTGACGTCTGACAACATACCGCAGTACACATACCGCAGGAACGGTATAACAGAAAATGTTAGCAGTTTTATACCGTGACTTTTCTAAACAGTAGTAAACCTTATCGTCCCATGCCTAGCTGCAATCTCTCTCTCCAAATGAGAGTTCACACGCACACTACAGTCCCATGTGTCCATGCCTCCTGGCACTCGCACAGTCACTCTCATTCAGGCTGGCTGTACCGCTGAAACATTTCATTAAAGCCCACCATGGTATAGTCTATCCCGCAACATATTTACTTAGTCCATTAATCCAGTTTTCATTGCCTCATTTTACATTTGATGCTTCAATCTCCATGTACATTTCAGGTTTTAATTTAAAGATTAAGAGCAAAACATGACAGTAGACACCTCAATACTAACTTGTAACTAACCATAGCACAATTACTACATGGTCTTGTTTGTAGGAAGTAGAGTAATACCCCTATATCCACTTGGTGACAATAAATAACCTCTTAAGCTGGTTTGCCATACCTGCTTGAGCAAGGGTCAGTATGGCACGGCTTTCCCTCAAGAAACCCAACTGCAAGGGAGTTTTGATTGAGAAACGAATGTTTTCAGCTCAATCATGCAAGTGTACATGCTTATTTTGTTTGGTTTAAATTTGTACTTTGTAGTACATGTTAACATATGGGGTTAAGTGCTGATGTTAAGAACTTTTTTTTTGTTTGTCTCTTTGGACCCTTTACTATTAAACACTCATAAATGAGTGAAACACTCATGAACTGACTGCTCTGTATGCTGTTAAATTGCTCTCACGGTACATTGACACAATGCACTGACTGTTCTGCTCAGTGCTGCTTCAAGCCAAACATGCCTAACATTATTGTGTAGGTGTGTCCTTGTCAAGGACCTGACGATGCACTGACGCATGTCTTTCACATGTCATGTTATATACAGAAACATGTGCTAATAAAGAACTTCTGACAACTTGCAAAGTGTATCTCAGAATCAAGTACTGGGACCAAAAGGTCCTGTCATTATTTGACTTTTGTCAATAAAAGTGCTAAATATACAGTCAGTGCATTGTTTATTTCTTTTGAACATTTATTGTATAACAAAGATACATTTGGTACACATCATTTACAATAATAATCATTGAATTATTTACAATGGTGCCGATAAAGAATGAAAAAGAAGAAAAAAATAGAGAAATCAAACAAAAAAACTAAGAAATATCAATAGGTTATGTGATCTGAGGATAGGTGTATAATAAAAAACTGAGAAAATAATAAATAAGCAATTTAGAGATTTAATAGATTATACATATTAAAGGTCGTGCAAATTGTCTATGTTTTGAGTGCTTTCTTGTTAAGTGAATCTGGAATCTCTTGTATAAATGCTGGCTTGCAATTAAAAAAAATACATTTATGAATAGTAAATCTGCATTAAAAAATAAGGTTTACTATAAAGCAGACATAAAAATTTGTATTAAAAAATAATAATTACTTTTGGAGTCACAGAAATATTCTGTAAAGTAATATTTGATATAAATAAATTAACATCTTGGGACACATTGGAACACACAGTTGCATGACCAAAATAAGTGAGGAAGAGTTTCAGCGTTATTCTACAAAACTATCTAGTTATTATACAAAAGGAGCAATTTGTATCAAAGTCTGATCCAAATCTTTAAGAAGTTTTTGACAGGGTAAATGTTATGTAATCATTTAAAAGATATTTCCTTTACCTTATTAGTGAGGAAAAACTTGCTGTATACATTTTCCCAGTTTAAATGATCAAAAAGATTGTTCCAATGTGAGATGGCAGGAGGGGTAGATACAGTATTTTCGAGGAACAGAGCTCTTATTTTATCATTGTTTATTTCTGTTAGGTATGCACGAAGCTTTCAGTCAAAAATAAGAAATTTATAATTAAGAATTCTACAAAATGAAAATAAAACTTTTAAAATTAATTTTGGTTAATTCCCATGTTGAGTAAGCTTAAATATTTAAGTGCACTCAAATTTACGCCAAATTGTTTTAACTTTTTAATCAATTTGCTATAGCTGGAAGTGGAAATCTCAAGAACATAATGCATTTGTTGAAGTATCGGGCCATTTTGGCAATATTCTGATGCCTACAGTGCATAGGTAAACTTGACTTTTGGAATTTCCTGCAGGGCAATCACCTCAAGAAATGACTGTTTCTTGTTTCATACATACACACGCACGCACCCACACACTCAAGTAGACTTATACAAAAACATATATCACTAGTTCTTGAAACGTGGAACAAAACAGCAAAGAAAATAAAAATAAAAGACAAGAGACAGAGACATTTTGAGGACATTTTTGTATCTAAATTTACTGAGCTACATGCTTTGATACAACCTCCTGTCCTTTCTTTGTTCCAAAATATGATTTTTAACGATCAACAAAAAATTTTAAGTAACAATTTTGAGGCCATCATGATGTTTTTAACACTTCAAAACACATTATTATGTTAGAAAACTGACCAACGGTTTGTCAACAAATATTAAATAGAAAAATTAAATAATATCAAAATATTCATCTGGCAGAGGTGGCACATTCTTGATTGAGATGACATCTGAAAGTGGTGATGAAAACCTGAATTTGTAGTCATTTTAACTATCAAATACATTGAATCCATAAATTAAATAATTATATATATAAGTTATTGTTTCAAGAGCTTTTTTTTCAATATTCACACCACGATTCCTTTGAGGAGCTCAGATTGCAGATTGCCAAAAATAATAGTCAAAAAAGGGTATGGAACCACTGTGATAGACTGACACTGATGTGCTATGCAGAGGTCAAATGGAGCAAGGGGGTTAGAGTAAAGGTCATTGCACACTAAATCCAAAATCTTCGCACATTGAAAAATAATTTTTCATCTCACGAATGCACCTTACCCATGCTGCTGTTTGGCGAGTGTGTGTGAATGTCCATAGGTCTGAAGTTCTGCCAGTCCCTGCAGGATTTATTCATGAATGGAAATGTGCGTTATGTGGCTAAAGTATCTTCCTGAAATAAACTTTGCATTTTGGGATAATCCCACGCAGCTTGTTGATAAGGAGGTATACTTCGTTCCTCTCCGTGCAGTGGACTGGATGAACAACATTACTCTTTCTTTTTTTGAAGAATAGAGGACATCAAAGCATAACTACTTGAATTGACTCAATGTTTTGCCATTTTTTTTTGCAAAGGATTAATTAATCCACATCGAACTCTGAGCGGAAGGTTTGTGTTTGTGACTCATTTTTTGCAAACCTTTCGGACTGCAGTGACCTTAATAGCTGCCCCGGATATTGGCTGTTCTATAAGCCTACATTTTAATGAATGACTGACGGTGTTGTCACACAAAAAAGGGACAACTTTGTAATTTTATAAAACATGCATGTGCCATTGAAAAACAACATTGGTTTAGGAGACATAATTAAGTGCTGCTTTGCTTGATAAAACAAGCCATTTCATCATTTAATTATCCATTTTATTACACATTAATGACCGAAACGCTTTCTGTTGACGCTGTTTTTGATGTAGTAAGATGACGCAAGTAAATAGAAGAGAATTTGTCTTGTGTTAAAGCCACAGTTAACCCAAAACTGACAATTCAGTCAACATTTACTCACCTGTTTGACTAACTTTCTTCTGAAAGCTAGACATCTGTAATTGACTTTTGACTGTTTTTCCTACTACAGCGGTCAATGCTTCCAGGTTTTCAGCTTTCTTCAAAATATCTGTTTGTGTTCAACAAGAAACTCAAAGGTTTTGAACCACTCGAGGGTGAGTAAATAGTGAGTACATTTTCATTTTTGGGTGAACTGCCCCTTTCTATAATTAGTCCCTTATAACATTTGAACATATTTTCATTTTTAAAGCTAATATAAGTTATAATTGCTGGACAAGTTTTGTCCCATGTCTCAAGAAACAGCCATATTATGTGTATACAAGACTCATATTTAGTTTCCTTTTAAAAAGGGCACAAGTTTTGAGGTAAAGTCGGGTTTATATTAGCACATTCGTCAATAAAATAACTTCAGAAAAGTATTCTTAGCAAATTCTAAACAGGAAAATTGCATTAGCAGCCAATGACTATCAAAGTACAACATTGTTCAGTCAGTTAAAAAGTGCTAGTGTTGTTTTGAAGTCATACTAGCATGCGATTTTCAGACCGAATATTCGAAGTAGCGTGGTAAACAATATAGGGAGCGTATCACAAGTTTACACTATTCAAAAATGAACGAATGTGCGAATATAAAACAAACTTTACCTCAAGTTTTAACCACAAAAAATGTATAGGCAGAAAAAAACCCGTCAAGCTTACCTCCACTCCGGTGTAATTCTCGAAGAAGAACAGGACCATGCTCTGATAGACTGAATACGCCCGGTCATCCACAGTGTGATAGAGTCTGGCCGGTAATATAGCCGACAGCAGCCGCCAAACGCTCCAGGACAGCAGGTAAGCCG
The DNA here is from genome assembly GCA_903798125.1 of Danio choprae. Taxonomy (NCBI): domain Eukaryota; kingdom Metazoa; phylum Chordata; class Actinopteri; order Cypriniformes; family Danionidae; genus Danio; species Danio choprae. The sequence continues at coordinate 2,292,598 of CAIGQW010054451.1, forward strand.
GAGCCGTGCCCAGCATCACCGCCGTCGGAAGCCAGTATCGCAAAGAGTACGTGTGTACGACCAGAGACAGCAGCATTTTGACAGGACAAAAACGAAATGACCCTAGCGAATGTTACCCCCAAACAGCTGCTATTCTTTCTCGGTGCCCTCAGTGACCGCCCGAAATGCATCGATATTTTCCCCAAACCTCTTAGTCGATCAACAATGTATTGAACAAATGTGCAAATGATATCGATAAAGCAGAAAAGTGTTTGTACGAAACATCACGTCTTCCGGAAATTTCCTCCAGGTTTAAGCATGGCATCGCTGTTATTGCAAATAACTTTCTTGAGTATGGCTCTGGTCTGATATAAGGCACGGTTCGGTTCATAAAGAGGTTATAACACTCTCACCACTTCTCGAAAAAAAAAAATTAATTAAAAGCAGATGCCATTCATTACTTGATAAACCATCCAGAGGACATCCTAGTGACAAAAGTTCTAAGCTAATTTAAACAAAGACTCCACTATCACACTACGACGCGTGTGTATCGCAGAAACATATTCAAACGCTATATCATCAAAAACAACACTTTACTCGCTCCCAAAGTCACACACGCTCTCAAATCTCCATCTTCTTCGTCTTCTCCTTGTTCTTCTTCTATGTTTTATGGCGGTTGGCAACTCAACTTGGAAGATGTATTACCGCCACCTACTAGACTGGAGTATGGGTAAGACCGCTTAAGAGGTGTCGTCTCTGCGGCCTGTATAGCAAGATGACATACTGGATGAGGTCCAATACGTAGTGGACTTGCATGCATTGCTACAAACAATAATTATTTATATTAATTATTAAATTACACATTATATTGTGTGTTATTAACATCTACACCCCCAACCCTCACAGTTATTAACGTCTACCTACCCCAACACTAAACCCAAACGTCACATTAGCATGGGTGTTACAATCATAGACATCTAATATAAAGCTTTAAATATTTCTATTATAATGTCTATGGTTATAATGTCCACTACGTATTGGACCTGATCCAGTGCTTCATCTTGCTACCGACTGCAGCAACGACATCTTAGGGGGGAAATCTTTGATAAAGACCTTAGATTACATACAAGTGCTTAAACATTTTAAAATAATTTATTAATAATTTGTACATTCCTCCGGATGTTTTCCCTAGCAGATGTTCCGGTGCCATACTTTTATCTTCATGTGCATCGTTATTTCTGCTCTATCCTCTACATAATATTTGCAATCAAGTATGCTTCACTGCTTTACTGGTTCATTGCGACGGGTGCATAAGCCTTAAGTATTTTATGAAGTGTTGAATTCGATTTGGTGGAGACATCCTACTCTGCAAACACTAATTTGAGGAAGGTCCCCCCCATCATTTTTTATTAAATTGTTTATAATATTAAGATTCATTCGTTAATTTCGGCCAATTTTAGTTAATCCAACTCACCTATAGCACGTCTTTGGACTATGGGGGAAACCGGAGCCCCTAGAGGAAACCCACACGGAAACACGGGGAGAACATGCAAACTCCACACAGAAATGCCAACTGGCCCAGCCGGGACTCGAACCAGTGACCTTCTTGCTGTGAGGTGACAGTGATAACCACTGAGCCGCCCCCCAATATCAACATATATACATTAATTACTTCTTTATAAGGTAACAAAGGAATATAAACGTACATTATTTAATCATCACATGTGTTCATAGCCCTGGAAAGCATCACGACAGCTCCAATGACACTACAGGTACTTTAATGCGCTATTTGTGTAATTTAAGGAATGCTACATCACTACTCTCTTGATCTCACTCGTTCCCTCGTGCCTCCATGATTTCCAGGATATTGTGTCTAATTTGCGGGCATCCAGCTGCTGGGAGAGATGTCTGAGAGTGCAGTGACTTATTCTAAGATGTGATATTAACCCACGCTGTAAAAAATATTTTATGTATGTATTTTGTGTTTTCCGTTTGTTTATGGCTGTGAATTGCATTATGGAACCTTAATCTCTGCTCTGTCGACTTTTGATGTTGAAAACTCAACTCTACAGTTTAGCAAAGTGACTTTTATTGACATTTTAGTACTTTAAAATAATATATCAAAATACGGAAAACTGCTAATTTCCAGATATTTTTATATATCAGCTGGAAAAAAGCAGCTTAAACCAGCCTTAGTTGCTTGGTTGATTTTAGTTGATAGACCAGCCTGGTTTTAGAGAGGTTTTATTCACTTCCAGACTGGTCTTAGCTGGTCAGGCTGGGAGACCAGCTGGAATGACCAGCTAAAACCAGCTTGACCAGCCAAATTCAGCTACATCTAGTTTAAACCAGCTATACCAGCCAACAAGCTGGGTTTGGCTTGTTGTTTTGACCAGCTAAGACTAGCCTGTAAATGGAAAAAAACCAACCTGGAAGTGGGCAATCTCCCTCTAAAACCAGCTTCTTCCTTTGGGTTTCTGCCCTGCCTCTTGTATCTATTTTCTTTTGTATGTTGTCCTGTATATCTCAATGTTTCTGACATATTTCAATTGTATGTTATTGTTTCTGTATGATGGATTTGACCTCTGTTTATTGTTTCTTGTTTTAATGAGTTTTTGTTTGTAATATCTACAGTTTCATAACCTTCGTAACCTCCATAGAGGGCCAGGAACCCAAAAGAAAGAGATAAGCATCTCTCAGTTATGGAGTGTGAGGAGAAGCTGGAATACCTGATATGTCCTGTCTACATGAAATTTTACCAGACTAAATGCTTGATAAAAACATTTTAAATCAGAAAATTATATTCTTCCACTCATTATAATGTCATTATTGCTACAAATTCCACTGTGAATACTGACCGGTAGTCTGTTGATCTCAAGTCTCCAAATTACAGGTCTCCTAATGGTAGATGATGACAAACCCATTTAAAAAAAAAAGTGCACTTTCCGCCACGTACTGGACTGGAGTGTGGAAGCTTTTTATATTTTATTATTTTATTTATTTATCTAATTAAAGAGTAGTTGAACATTTCAAGAAATTTTAACAAATTCAGATACATAGGAATGAATAATATCCATGAGCAATAGGATAGAGGGAAACAAAAATTTCAATACATAAAAAAATAATACATATAATAATGCATATAATATATAATTCTACATATGATACATATAATATATAACTATTATAATTACTAAATTCGTATTTATTTTATTGTTTTTATATTTTTACGTATCTATATATCGATATAAATACATATGTAAAAACAATCAAATAAATAAGAATATAATAATGATAACAGATACAAAGTTATTACATTTGTAAAATAAATAAATCTAATGAATTAACATTAAAAACGGTCAAATCATAATAATATTTGAGAAACAACAACAATAATAATAATAATAATAATAATAATAATAATAATAATAATAAATAGTAATAATTTAGATTTTCTACCTTTTCCATTAGGACACAGTCAAAAACTACAGTGGGGGATCGATACTAGAAAAAAAAATTATTAAAAAAAATATGTAAATACCTCTTCGCACTCTGTGGGGTACCACAAGGCTCAGTTCTTGGTCCCTTGCTTTTTTACTTTTACATATGCTACCATGTTATGACAATGTTTCACAACTCTATAGGTTATTGCACACTGAATTCGAAATTTTCGTCTGTAAACTTCGCACGTTAAAGAATAAAATTGACATCACGTTGTGTGAATCGTATTGACACACTGCCTCCAAAACTTTCGTCCGTCATAAAAAAATTGAACCGGGTTTGATTTTTTTTTTTTTTTGCTAAATACAGCTAAATACAGAATGCCGTCAATTGAGCCACAGATATCTTTATGACAAAAACAGTAATACAGTAACAGCATAGAATAAAGACAGCATGTGGCGGACAGTTGAGAACTGGATTCAGTGTCTGGCGCACCTCTCCCCTGCTGCTGCTTGGTGTGTGTGTGTGTGTGTGTGTGTGTGTCCATACATTTGACACACTGCTCATAGACATATAGAAAGCATGGTCTGCTTTCAGTCTGTTGCTTCGACATGTCAACCATCTACCACCATCTATTACAATGTCTATAGGTACTGCCAGTCTCTGTTCAGGATTTGTTTACG
>CAIGQW010054451.1:2296710-2308932 GCA_903798125.1 Danio choprae
AAGTATCACTGCTTAAGCTGACTGTTTTTTCGTAATGGATTAATTAATACGCATCGGATTCAGTGTGCAAGGTTTGTTTACATGACGAATGTTTCGCATATGAATACGAATAAAACGTATACGAAAATTTCGGACTTCAGTGTGCAAAGACCTTAAATCTGCTCTCAACCTGATAATCTGTACAAATGCATAAACTAACTAAAAAATGTGCGACTAATAACTCTGTTACTAAACTCAGATAAAACCAATGTCTACTGTAAAGTCTAATGTGAAAAAGCTTATTCATGCTTGTATGACATCTTAGTTAGACTATTATATAATGCGTTACTAGGTGGTTGCCTTGTAGGGCTAATTAACACACTTCAGTTCAAAATGCAGCTGCTAGAGAGTGCTTTCTAGAACTAAGAAATATGAACATATTAGTCCGGTTCTATCAGCATTGGCTCCTTGTTAAACATTGTATACATTTCCTAATGTAACTATCTACTTGCAAAGCACTGAATGGCTTAGCTCCCCATTATTTGAGTGAGCCCCTGTTGTATTACAGCCCTTCATGTCCACTATTGTCATTTACATTTGGACAGATAATCATTGTCGTCTAAACTCTTGAACAGCTTTTCGGGTTTGGGAGTTTGAGTGGCAGACATAGTCTTTCACTTCAAATTGAGACTAAATCTAGAATGTGGCCTTCAAAGGACAGGTGCAGGATTTACATTTTTTTTAGCATCCCTTTGGCATGACCATGACAAAACACGTCACTACTTCAAAATACAGGTAATATAATAGGAATATTTAATAACAATAAGCTACACAGGAAAAAAAAAAAAAAAAAAAAAGCTTCAACAAAAAAAAAAAAAAAAAAGTTTCAGCAACTACAATAGACACATTTCCAAAGATTCTTCACATTCCATGGATCTTCATTCCAAGACATAATTTTTATATGGGAGTAGTATGAGATGTGTGACACAATCTGAAATGAATAAAGCATGCGTGTTATATAAAACAAGGAGAGCTTAATATGAATCTTTAATGTTCTATACAATACCATAATCAGGATTCTGCTGAATGAAGTCAATCTAAAACCAGTAGTTTTGTAAATCAGTTTAGAATATCTATACCTCAGTAATGACACACTAGTACTATATTTTATATTGCAAAAGTCTGTTGCGATTGACAGTTCACATTACATTGCTCCACTATCAGATGGTGAAGGTAACTGTCTTGCACATTGCTAAAAACAGTTAGAAGACATTTTGTTAGAAACTGATTTCTTCTAGGCGGCGCGGTGGTGCAGTGGGTAGTGCTGTCACCTCACAGGAGGAAGGTCGCTGGTTCGAGCCTCGGCTGGGTCAGTTGGAGTTTGCATGTTCTCCCCGTGTTGGTGTGGTTTTTCTCCAGGTGCTCCGGTTTTCCCCACAGTACAGAGATATGCGCTACAGCTAAATTGTCCGTAGTGTATGAATGAGAGTGTGTGGGTGTTTCTCAGTGATGGGTTGCAGCTGGAAGGGCATCCGCCGTGTAAAACATATGCTGGATGAGTTGGCGGTTCATTCCGCTGTGGCGACCCCTGATGAATAAAGGGACTAAGCCGAAAAGAAAATGAATGAATGAATGAATGATTTCTTTTAGTTGGAAAAGGAAAGGTGCAAAAACGTAAGATTATCAGTGGAAAAGTTTAAATCCATCTTACTAGCATGCGGGGAAAAGGCAGTATTTTGGGGCTGTTTCCACACCTCTGGATGTGGTCGAAAGTGGAAAAGCTCAAAACATTTGACATCTGTGCTTAGTGTTGTTCACTTGTGTTCAGATTGATGAAAACACATTACCAGGTTTAAACAGGATAAGAATCAGAATAGAGCAGGTTTTGCTGGGTGCGTTAAAACAGTTGTTGTATTGGGCAGTAGTAGTAGCATTCCACCTTAATTGCTATAAAATTGCAGTATAGTGTTGGTTACAACGGTATTTACATATACATACATTTTAAAATAAGTACCAAAAAAGTAAAGTTCATTTTCAAAACAATATTTTCATAGCAAAACATTTAATGGTTATTCATTCATTCATTTTCTTTTTGGTTTAGTTCCTTTATTATTCAGGGGTTGCCACAGTAGAATGAACCCCCAACTTATCCAGCATGTTTTACACAGCGGATGCCCTTCCAGCTGCAACCCATTACTGGGAAACACCCATCTCATTTACACACACTACGGACAATTTAGCTTACTCAATTCACTTACAGAGCATGTCTTTGGACTTGTGAGGGAAAACCGGAGCACCCGGAAGAAACCTGAGGCCGAGGCTTGAACCAGCGACCTTCTTGCTGTGAGCACCCCATTTAATGGTTAATATGTAAGTAAACATAAATTGACCAAATTAAGCTTATTTACAACGAAGTATTGGTATATTCATTCATTCATTTTCATTTCGGCTTAGTCCCTTTATTAATCTGGGGTCGCCACAGTGGAATAAACCGCCAACTTATCCAGCATATGTTTTACACAGCGGATGCCCTTCCAGCTGCAACCCATCACTGGGAAACATTCACACACAACCATTCACACACATACACTACGGATAATTTTAGCGTACTCAATTCACCTGTACTGCATGTCTTTGGACTTGTGGGGGAAACCGGAGCACACGGAGGAAATCCACGCCAACACGGGGAGAACATGCAAACTCCACACAGAAATGCCAACTGACCCACCCGAGGCTCGAACCAGTGACCTTGTTGCTGTGAGGCGATCGTGCTAACCACTGTGCCACCGTGAGGCCCTAGTATTGGTATAATCACGTTATAATATCCAGATGTTATAATTAATAGTCAGGGATGCCTACAAAACTGCATAATGCAATGAAAAAAAAAATCAAATACTAGTTTTAAAGTGATATTTTTAAATTAGCTAGAGTAGCTTTAGGTCCGCTAATGACACATTGAGATCTGAATCTATGGCATTAGGATGTAATGGCCAATTACTTTGAGCTTATCACACAGAGGGACTTGAAATGAACGTGTTTTAGAAAACTGGCAATATCGGTGCTGCATATATGATTTTGTTTACAGTGTTGTATATATGGATTTCATTCACATGTATGTCTTCCGGCTCACTGTCATCAACAATATGCCATCTTACCTAAAATCCACTGTTCTGAAAGACTGTAGCTCCCCTCTGGTTTCTTGCCATTATACTCTCCAATACAAATTCCAGCCTGCCGTACACTTCGGCACACAGTTCCTCCACACAGCTTAATGAGTTCTTTTAGGCTGCCACAGGGGGGCTGGGAGTATGGGGAAACAAACATGGGCAGCTGATTATGGAACAGGTCCTGCTGATATTCCCCAGCAGAAAGATGCTGCTGTAGACGGCATATCTGCAAGAAGAGAGAAACCTTAATCTTAGAGATAAAACCATATAATATTGATTTAAACGTTATAAGCTAAGTAAGGCTCAGTCTGGTCAGAACCTGAATGGGAGACCATCTGGAAAAACTGTTGGAGGTAGTGTTAAGGCCCTAGTATACTTAAAACGAAAAACTAATTGAAGATATTTAACAGAAAATCCAGCCAAAACATGGTTCATTTGAGTTCATTTTGGCAGTTCGAAACTCACCAAAGAGAACTTTTGGGGGAGTAATTCTGGATGATCAGTTGTCTTTCAAAGAGCATATTACTAACACGGTTCAATCTTGCAGGTTTGACCTTTTCAACATCCAAAAAATTAGACCCTTCTTAACAGATCATGCTGCTCAACTTTTAGTCCAAGCTTTTGTTATTTAATGGCATGGACTACTGCAATGCTCTTCTAGCTGGTCTCCAATCCTGCACTCTCAAGCCTCTACAGATGATCCAGAACGCTGCAGCTCGTCTGGTCTTCAATAAGCCAAAGTGAGCCCATGTAACACCTCTATTTATCTCTCTGCGTTGGTAACCGGTTGAAGCTCGGATCAAATTCAAATCAGTGATGCTTGCTTACAGGACAGCCACTGGCACTGCATCCTCTTACCTCCACCTGCTCCTGAAGGACTACATCCCCTCCAGAAGCCTCCGGTCAGGTTGGAAGCACCACCTTGTGGTGCCATCGCAGAGAGGCTATAAGTTACTTTCCAAAACCTTTTCATTCAATGTTCCTCCCTGGTGAAATGATCTTCCCATTTCCACTTGGACTGCGGATACACTGGTATCCTTCAAACAACAACTAAAAACCCATCTCTTCAGAGAACACCTGAACCTCGGTATATAATACCAAAACCACCTATAAAAGCACTTTCTCTCCTACTCTAGCACTAAACTCCTACTCCAGCACTAAATTCTCTGAGCACAAACAAGACCTGTGCATCAGGGTCTGCCCTTTCCCCCCTGATCTGCATAACAAGTTATTTGGATTGTGGAAGAGGCCATATGTATCTTGTATTTAAGGTATTATTACAATACCATAAATATCATAAAAATAGTTATTAAATATTACACTATAAGACTTCTCCATGAACCGCCACCTTATTGTGGTGGAAGGGTTTGAGTACCTGAGTGATCCTAACAGTTATGTTGACGGGGGCTAATGCCACATGTAGGGTCTCCCAAGGCAAAAACGTCTTAGGTGACAGGTCAGACTAAGTGCGGTTCAAAAACCCCTTATGAGTAGCAAAACATCAGGACCGTGACTTCACCTGGTATGGCGCAGCAGGGGCCCCACACTGAAGCCAGGCCTGGGGTTGGGGTTCATATGCGAGCAACTGGTGGCCGGGTTTCAACTAATCGGCTGGGCTCAGCCTGAAGGAGCAAAGTGGGACCCCAGAGCCATAAGGAGCCGGTGCATTGTGAAATGGGCGGTAGTCAAAGGTCAGGACCACGACGACCTGATCATCAGGCACAGAAACTGGCTCTTGTGACATGGAATGTCACCTTACTGGGAGGGAAGGAGCCTGAGCTTGTGCCAGAGGTTGAAAACTACCCACTAGATATAGTTGGGCTCACCTCAAAAGCACAGTTTGGGCTCTGAAACTCAGCTTCTTGAGAAGAGCTGGACTTTCTTCTACCCTGGAGTTGCTTACGGCGAGAGCAATCAATGACAATCCCAACCATATTTTAATAAATTGTCCAAGAGGCAGCATATAAATACCAAAAAGAATAGGGCCCAAGACTGATCCCTGTGGAACACCCTGCTGTAAAATCACAGTCTGTGATCTGTTTGCCCCCGAATAAACTAATTGAGTGCGCTCAGAAAGATAGGATACAAACCATTTTAGGGCTACACCAGAGTCACAATCCCCTTTTGAAGTCTATCAATTAGAGTGGTGTGTCAAATGGTATCAAATGCGACAATAACACTAAAATGCTACAAACCCCAGAGTCTGCTGCAACTAAAAGATCATTCATCACTCTTAAAAGGCCAGTTTTTATACGGTGTCCTGATCTGAAACCTGATTAAAATAGTTCTAGCTTTAGACTATTTAAAGAGATGCTACATTAGCTGGCAATCTACCACACATAGATAAGTTGTTCTTGAATTGTTTTGTACATTTAGAATCAATTTTAGTACGAAAGTTGATGAATCAAGAATCATGATTTATTTGTAAAAACATTCGTATGCACATTTCACGTATATTTGAGCGTACATTTGGTTAGTGAACGAGACCCAATGTTTCTCTCAACATAAAAGCATGAGCCATTTGCATACACAATGCCAATACAAGACTGAACACGAGACACAAGTGACCCCCCCCCAACAACACATGACAAACGAGAATCAACACACGACAAAACAAAACAAATCTGACTTGTCATTTAACTTTACCTGCAGCTGTACCCATGTGCTGATGAGTTAATCAGACTTTACAAAATAATGTTATAATTACAAATGTTTTTCACATTGAAAGCAGGTCTCTAGTGTAACGAAAGGAAAAAACACTCCCGAACCTGTAAATGACAAAACTTCTCATCAAAATAAAGGGGATAGAGCTTGTAAACTCTGTTTAAGAAAAATAAGGACATTATGTCATTTCCTTCCTTCTGCAACTTCCTTGTGACATTAAATGAGCAACACAAACAGGAGCCCTCCCACACATTCAGATGCTGACAGCAGACCATTCCTTACATTTTAGAAACTCTTTTTGATGTGTAAATAAATAAACAAATAAATAAAAATAATAATGTCAGTGTTAACGATTAACATTTATTTACCAAATTAACAGAAATAACTAGGTATTAAAAGAATAAACATATTTTTAGCAGTTGCAATGTTGTACAGTCAATGGCATTGTAAAACAACATGGCAAACTGGGTGCGTCAGTAGGTACTACATTTGAATTTACTACTTGACCGTTAGAAAAGTATGTTCTATACAGTATGAATGCGAGTAGTATGAATGGTACTCGGACGTACTACATCCGCCGTTTGTCATGATCACATGACCTATCCGAGTCAATTGCGTAGCTTCACTCCCACTCATGAATTTTCTTGCGAAGCATTATGGTATAGCATTGCGTCCTTCGAATGCGCACATTAGAATCTCACTGGAAGTAGTAGGTCATTACTTTTTCAGATTCTATAAAATCGGACATACTACTCGGCTGGCATACTGTTTTTAGCATAATATATAGTATGGAAGTATGCGATTTTAGACGCAGCCACTTGCATTTAAATCATTGCGACATATTTACTGGATCGGCTTTCTCACGTATTAAAAAAAAATGTCTTCATCTCTTTTACAATCCCATGACAATGACAGACATTTAAACAGGCACCAGTGATGTGATACATAAAATGTTGTAGAAGTTCCAAAATATTTGTTGTGCTTCAGCAGTTTTCCTTTTGTACATATTTTTGGCTTGAGGAGGTTTTAAGTTTTCCAACTCTTTTGAGACATACCAAAAGTGTACGATTTGGATGTCCCCTTATCTAACTTTAAAACGTATGATTGATGCGTCTTCAAAGACATGATATAATATACAGTTGAAGACAAAATGATTCGCCCTACTGTGAATTATTTGTTTCTTTTTCAAATATTTCCCAATCGATGTTTAACAGGGCAAGGAATTTTTCACAGAATTTCCTATAATATTTTTTTCTTCTGGAGAAAGTCTTATTTGTTTTATTTCGGCTGGAATAATAGCAGTTTTAAAAAAAATTTTAAACTATTTTAAGGTCAATGTTATTAGCCCCCTTAACCATTTTTTTTCCGATTGTCTACAGAACAAACCATTATTATATAATGATTTGCCTAATTGTCCTAACTTGCCTAATTAAGCTTTTAAATTGCACTTTAAGCTCAATACTAGTGTCTTGAAAAATATCTAGTAAAATATTATGTACTGTCATCATGGCAAAGATAAAAGAAATCAGAAATTATTAGAAATTAGTTATTAAAACTTATGTTTGGAAATGTGTTGATGAAATATTCTTTATGTTAAACAGAAATTGGTAAAAACATATACGGAGGGGCTAATAATTCTGACTTCAATTATACGTTTTGAACAAAACATAAATACAGGATATCCTTAGACCTAAACTTGTTTATTTGTGTTCTTTGGTTCCAATGTAAAACTGTGCTCGAGTCAAGTCGCTGGCTCGAGTCTTGGCTGGACCAGTTGGCATTTCTGTGTGGAGTTTGCATGTTCTCCCTATGTTGGCGTGGGTTTTCTCCGGGTGCTCCGGTTTCCCCCACAGTCCAAAGACATGCGCTGTAGGTGAGTTGAATAAACTAAATTGGCCGTAGTGTTGGAGTGTGTGTATAGGCGTTTCCCAGTACTGGGTTGCGGCTGGAAGGGCATCCGCTGCATAAAACAATAGTTCATTCCGCTGTGGCGACCTCTGAATTAGAGACCAAGCCGAAGGAAAATCAATGAATTTTGTTAGCTATGGTCATACTTTCTGCCATGGTGTGAAGCAGTAAGGTTTTTCATTTGTTCATTTGGTTTCAGCTGATTATAAAACATTTTTATTAAACATAATTAAATTCACTACGTGTATGGCGTAGGTTCTTATATTCATGTTAACATAACATAAATACAGTATATCCTTAGACCTAAACTTGTTTATTTGTGTGCTTTGGTTCCAATGTAAAACTGTGACGCACTCTTGACTGAACAGAAGCTTTGATGGTCATCAAAAAGCAATGTTCTCACAGGTGTTAATGGAAGTGATGACAAGGACTTGATATCCAAGCAGTGGAGACACCCGAGGGGTTAAGACAAAACATCCTCTGAGCGGAATTGTTTCCTCCCACAACACCTGCCTTCCCCTTCCTCCACGTTAGCTCTTCGGGACATTATGATCATTGAAAATGAGGAAGTGCTGTGATAGACTGACTAAGTGCTTGGAATAATATTCTGTTTTTACCTTTCTAGTAATACAGACCTAAAATAAATCTCAATTCAGTTTTGAAAACTTTTTTGCCCAATTCCTGCTAGACCTTTTCTGCATCAGTCATCTTCTAAAATGTAATGCCTTACAAAAACTGATGTTAACATGGATATAAGAACCTATAAGGCCATACACATAATGAATTTAGTTATGTTTAATAAAAATGTTTTATAATCAGCTGAAACCACGTGCAAATGAACAAATGAAAAACCTTCCTGCTTCTTCACATCATGGCAGAAAGCATGACCATAGCCAACAAAATTCATTCATTTTCCTTCGGCTTAGTCTCTAATTCAGAGGTCGCCACAGCAGAATGAACTATTTTGGTTTTACGCAGCGGATGCCCTTCCAGCCGCAACCCAGTACTGGGAAACACCCATACACACACACACACACACACACTCCAACACTACGGCCAATTTAGTTTATTCAACTCACCTACAGCGCATGTCTCTGGACTGTGGGGGAAACCAGAGCACCTGGAGAAAACCAACGCCAACATAGGGAGAACACGCAAACTCCCCACAGAAATGCCAACTGGTCCAGCCAAGACTCGAGTCAGCGACCTTCTTGCTGTGAGGCAACAGTGCTAACCACTGAGCCACTGTGCCATCCAGCCAACAAAATGAAAATGATCACCTGCATTAATAGAGATGATATTTTACAAATGTCACCTTCAACAAAGCCTTATAAAGAAGCTGATGTTTTAGTTTAGCTTTCAGCACCTTACCAACATAGTGTACACTGTAAAAACTACTGTGAGCAGTTTTATGTATTTTGTGATACGCATTTATATTATTCCCCATTTATTTACGCTTCTGAATTGCATTATGGGACCTCAATCTTTCTTCCAACAACTTTTAACTTTGAAAGTGACTTTTATGAACATTTTTAATGGTTTAAAGTCATATAATGTCTGGGTTGGTGTTGTATGTTACGGTACAAAAGCCATGCCAGTACATTTTCTGTTCTTTTACAGACTTATTTCTCTCTATGTATTTTTTCTTATACATTATATTATTTCAAACTACTAAAAGGTCAATAAAAGTCACTTTGTTGAACTGTAGAGTTGAATTTTCAACATCAGAAGTCGACAGAGCAGAGATCTGTCACGTTCGCTCACTCCACACGAAGGCACAGGAACACGGAATTGATCAAAATACACAAATTTACTTACAAACACTCACTTCAAGGGTACTGGAAACACAGGAGACTCGGGAAAGACATGGGGTGCAGACGACAACGACGTTCAGACAATGCAATACCGGACAACGAAGGAAACAAACTCAGGGGTAAAAATACAAGGGATGTGATTAAACTGATTACATACAGGGGAGAGACGCAGGTGAAACATATGACGCTAACGACAGGCGGGAAAACTGAACAAAGGAATCACATGACATCAGCACATGGAACGCAACACAGAACAGACGCCTGACAAGATCAAGGTCCCATAATGCAATTCACAACCGTAAATAAACAGCAAACACTTGTGAATCACAAAAAATGGAAACACAGGAGACATTTTTAACAGTGCAGTAATAAGCAAAATGTAAACCCGAAAAAGTAACAACAAACTGTATTTCAGATCTACAGTAGATAATAAAGTGATTGTGTAGAAATGATTTGTGATTCCTCTCTTTCCCAACATCTGGAGGGAACCAGTGATTTGAAGAACAGAAGGAAAAACAAAACCTGGGCATGTACACTGTAAAAAAAAAAATAAATAAAAATAAAAAAGTTGACTTTACTTAAAATAAGTGAGTAAACCTGTTGCTTTTAAAACGATTAGTTGACTATACTTAAAGTGAGTACAAACGTTACCTTAAACTTTTTTAAAAGTAAAAACAAGTAAATAAACTGTGCATAATTATAAAAAAAAGAAGTTAAATCAGCTTAACGGTTCCAAGTTACAATGGGTTTACTCACGATTTTAAGCAAAGTCAACAGGTTTACTCACTTTTATTAAGCAAATAATCCCCTTTTACAGTGTAGGCATACACTCTAAAAATGACTTTTGCTGCTTGTTCAAACTACTTAATTAAAATGAGTTGAAACAACACGATTCTCAATGTTATTTTGGGACAACTTAATTGTTTTATGTTCAATCCACTTAAATTTGTAAAAACTATTAACGTAATCGATTTGTGTTTGGGACAACATGAAGGAAATGTGTGGAACTCAGCATTTTTTACAGTGTACACTGTAAAAAATGCTAGGTTCCACACAATTCTTTCATGTTGTCCCAAACACAGATTAAGTTAATGTAACAAATTGAAGTGGATTGAACATAAAACAATTAAGTTGTCCCAAAAATCTCAAGAACTGTGTTGTTTCAGCTCATTTTAAATAAGACGTTTGAACAAGCAGCAAAAATACTTTTTGAGTGTATGCTGTGACACTTCTGAAGCTGAATTCTTTCATCTATTATGGCATTGATTTAGTTTAGTAGTATCCTATAAGGGAAACACCAATCAACCATTGTGCTCCCATTCTTTTAATCATGCCTGACCCACTGCCTTAGTTATTATTGGCACAGATACAGGCGAGAGATAGCATAATACAAATTTAATTAAAGAAGCCACTCAGATTATGGGAGGAGTCTCATTCATTCACAGAGGACTTGGCTAAGAAAACAGCCTGTTAGACTGATAAGGGATGAATACAAGCAGACTGGGGAGGGGGGGAAACAATACGAGAGTGTTTATGTCACCGTCTCCTCCCCTTCTGGTGATATAAATGAAGCTTACACAGCGTGTGAGTACAATTCTTGAACAGGAGATTCAACTGGATACACAGACTACAACTCATGATATTCATTCATTCATTCATTAAATATTAACACCTCTAATACAGGAAATAACTAAGATAATTACATACACGAGCAGTTTTTAATATCTTCAGAGCAAATATGTTGAGATCATGGATACTATTTCTAAGTTATTGCCTTAGTGCCGGGGAAGCATTTACAACTAATTCGGATGCAACAAGAAAGCAGCAGTACCAGATCCAGAATGGGCCGTGCACTTACACCTTTCTACTGCCGGAACCGCAAAACTGCGGAGGCCCTTCAAAAACCTACACCGAACAAGTGCAGCGGGATGAACCGGTTGACTGGAACAGACTGGAACAACTAGAGAGCATCATTGAGAACAACACACAGTGGCTGCAAAAGGTATCAAATTCCCCTTGTAGTCACAACTCGCTATATGTTGTAGTCACAACTCTCTATATGTTATAGTCACAACTCGCTATATGTTATAGTCACAACTCGCTATATGTTATAGTCACAACTCTCTATATGTTATAGTCACAACTCGCTCTATGTTATAATCACAACTCGCTATATGTTATAGTCACAACTCTCTATATGTTATAGTCACAACTCGCTATATGTTATAATCACAACTCGCTATATGTTATAGTCACAACTCTCTATATGTTATAATCACAACTCGCTATATGTTATAGTCACAACTCGCTATATGTTATAGTCACAACTCGCTATATGTTATAGTCACAACTCGCTCTATGTTATAATCACAGCTCGCTCTATGTTATAGTCACAACTCGCTCTATGTTATAATCACAACTCGCTATATGTTATAGTCACAACTCTCTATAAGTTATAGTCACAACTCGCTCTATGTTATAATCACAAATCCCTATATGTTGTAGTCACAACTCTCTATGTTATAGTCACAACTCGCTCTATGTTATAGTCACAACTCGCTCTATGTTATAGTCACAACTCGCTATGTTATAGTCACAACTCGCTATATGTTATAGTCACAACTCTCTATATGTTATATTCACAACTCGCTCTATGTTATAATCACAAATCCCTATATGTTGTAGTCACA
>CAIGQW010054451.1:2332231-2353980 GCA_903798125.1 Danio choprae
AAATGAACGGCATAATACTCAAGTAATTCCATGACCTGTGGTAAAAAAAATAAAACAAACGTATTTTTGTTAGCCAAAGTGGCAGTGATACATGCTGGTCGGATATTTGGCTTACAAAATCACTCTGGACCCCTCACACCCAGCGCACTTCTTGTTTGAACTGTTACCGTCTGGTCGGCGCTACAGAGCATCAAGCACAAAAACAGCCAGAGACATAGTTTCTTTCCTCAGGCCATCTACCTCATGAACAGTTAAATATTCCCCTACTGTGCAATAAATGTGCAATACTTTCTCATACGCACTCGTACACAGCACCTTATAACAATTTACAGTGCAATACGTTTTCTACGCAGTTGTACACAGCACCTTATAACTTGTATATTTATAACAAATCTGTACGTACAATTTAACATCCAGAGCTTTTTGACTGATTGCATCTCTGTTTAATGTTTGATGTGTTTTTTCATATTTATTTCGTGTTGTCACTTGATGTACACTGGAAGCTTCTGTAGCCAAAACAAATTCCTTGTGTGTGTAAGCACACTTGGCATAAAAACCCATTCTGATTCTGATTCTTGGTTACTGACTTCAAATACAGTGTCTATAGAAAATCATCATACCCTGCGAAAATCTATACCTTTACTCGCATTTACTCCCTTCTTTCAAAAGAGCTTGGGCATAAAGTTGTAGAAAGGCACAGGTTAGGAGAAGGTTAAAAACATTTTAAAGGCTGGAAAACGTCTTGGAATATGATTTAATTTCTGGCTGTATGACAAATAAAGTAATTATTTCAAAGATGCTGATTTTGTATAGGCACTGTATACACACACACACACACACACACACACACTTTCACTGTCATGATATTCAGATTTTGCCTGTTTTGGCTATATAATATCCCCAGCACATTAAATGACAAAACTACATTCAGAGTTATAAAACAAATGTCAAATTCCCTGACTTTTCCGGTCTTTCACAGAGTAAAATGTAGAATTTTTATGACCGATCCACTTTATTTTTCATGTAAGAGCAGCACAGCCATTGCAGCTTCTGGTCTTATTCACTTCCATTTTAAGCCTTACAAAACAACTTGTTATATGCTGCTTGATAATGTAAACTATAATATGTTATATCTTATTTTAAGTTTAATGTACTGTTAGAAATGTGCTGGTTTTGAAGCACAGGTTTGACAGGTTACTGACATTTGTTACTCCTGGCCATTTACCCTAACACAAACACAATAAAGATTTACTTCCACATTGCAAAATAAAGTGAACAATGAACATAAAAAAAATAAACAGGCAGCTGTTTGTGTTGAGAACAGAGTGGACAAAACAAATGTACTTTAACAGGTACAGATGGCTGCATTTGAATGATTGTTTTGAATTAACTGATTGACAGGAAGGGAATTAAATGGCATTGAAAACAAAAATCGCAACAATAAGCAAAACGTGTGAAACACGGAAAAAATCATATTATGATAAATGGAAAGTAAACAAAACTCCCTGATATACCATGACTTACAATACTCTGAATATTAAATTCACTGACTTAAAATTCCATGATATTCCAGAATTTCCAGGTTGACGGGTATGAACCCGGATATTTTGATTAATGTAAGAAATGTGTAGCCAATGACTTCCATAGTAGGGAAAAAAAAAAAAAAAAACACCATGGATGTCAGTAACTACAGCTTTCCAGAATACCTTTGTGTTCAACAAAGAAAAGAAAGAAACACCACAAAGCTTTGAAACTAGAATCGAGGGCAAGTACTTTAACTTTTGTGTAAAATATCCCTTTAATTTAACAATTTCTCCAAAAACACTCACAGATTAACTTACATTAACCACAAATTCTCACACAAATGTCTTGCTTCAAAGCATTTCATCCAACTCAATACTACTTTAATACAATCTACTAGACATGCCAAAAAACTCCAGCACTTTACCTTCAAGCATTTGTCCTTTTTCATATTCTCCACTTTGCTACACATTTCAGAACTTCTCTCAATCCCATCTGTTGTGCTTTTATTTTCTTTCCCTACAACTGAAATAATGCAAACAAAGTTAACTTGAGCAGCAGGTGCGCAGCTACACAGCTGAACAGTAGATAAGAGCACATCTTTAACATTCGATCGAGCGTGAAACACTTTTAATGCATGCTTTATTTTCATGCGTTTCTCCAACTAATACAAAAAAAGGATGTTCCTTACTTTTAAAGTACAAAAATGCAACTCCATTTATTGTGCACTATAGCAGGAACAGATTGGATACAACATGGGTGCTAAGTTACACCTCGTACACAGCTTTTACATCTACACTGTAATCAAATGCTGTAAAATTTACAGTATTACTGGCAATTTTGGTGTCCAGTAATACTGTCAAGTTTACAATTGTGCTGTTAAACTAAAACACAATTGTATTTGTTAATTTACAGTGCGCTTGTGAATTTTGCCAGTAATACTGCAAAAATTGCCAGTAATACTGTAAAATTTACAAGTGCACTAAATTAAGAATAATAATTGTGCTGTCATACTACAGCACAATTGTAATTGCGATTGTAAATTTTGACAGTAACACAAAACAAATTGCCGGTAATGTTGTAAAATTTACAAGCACATTGTAAATTAATAATTACAATTGTAAGTAAATGTTAATTTAGTGTGGTTGTAAATTTAGCCAGTAATACTGCAAAATTGCCAGTAATGCTGTAAAAATGTGCGCTGTAAATAAAATTTTTAATTGTGCTGTAAAACTAAAACACAATTGTAATTGTTAATTTACAGTGCGCTTATCAATTTTGCCAGTAAAACTGTAAAAATTGCCAATAAAACGGTAAAATTGCCAGTAATACTGTAAATATTGCCAGTAATATTGTAAAAATTACAATTGTGCTGTAAAACTATAGCACAACTGTAATTGTTATATTGCAGTGCACGTGTAAATTTTACAGTACTACAGGAAATTTTACAGTATTTTCTACAGTGTATGTACTGCCAAGTCCTACCTTGAACACTAATTTGTTGTATAAGATCAATTCGGCTAAAAAAACAAACAAAATCAAATACTTTAAACCTATCTGTCTCTTCAATACCACATTTGGGATCACATTTTGATTGTAGTTACTTTGGCACTTGCTGCTTCATGTCAAGCATTGAGCATGACCCGACATCATCGTTCCGTTAGCAGTATTAAGTTTAACTGAGGTTTCATGCTTTTTTGCCAGAGAGTACAGCAGCGCTCAATCTTATCTCAGATTTGGTCCTTCGTTTCTTTGGTGAAGGCTCAAGTTTCATTTCTACAAACCTGGATGACTTCCCTACAGCCACACGCTCAGATCTTGATTCACCTGTCTCAAGAACTGATTCCTCCATTGTGTCCACAGAGCCTGATGAGGCAACCAGTAAGTCCTCGATATCATGTTTTTGCTTTCTATTAGACTTTCTCCTGCCCTTCTTATTGGAGTCCTCTAGGTCAAAAGTGGGCATGTGCATTCCATCTGAAGTCAAATCAAATAAAACCACCCTCTTTTTAGACGCATTGTTTGCTGGCGAGAAGAAGTCTTCAAACAACTCTCCATCCACAATCTCTCTACTAGGAAGAGCACAAAGCGAGGGTGAATGCAGTGCAGCAGATGTTCGACGTTGACGTTTATGCATTGGCTTGTCAATCATAGATTCGTCTTTTTCAATGATATGCTCATTTTCTGAAGACGACTTGCTGGAATACAAACATTTGGAGTTGGCCAGCAGTTCTTTGCAGTCATGTACACTTTCCCTGTTTCTGTGAATTGTATTTGTAAGGTTTTTGGGTGGGAATTGTTTAGGTTTTTCAGAGCTGGCGTATAACTTTGTGGATATTCCAGTGTTTTTAGTTTCAGGTTTGAGATTAGAGCTTTCTTCTCTCTCAAAACAGGATTCATAAATTAAATTCTTGAGAGTGGTCTGCTTCGTTCCCCTGGTTTTGCTCAAACCCAGTTCTGATTTTGTAGATAGTGGCTTTACAATGTTCCTCTCAACACTGACACGATTACACGCACCTGATTCAGGAGGTTTGTGGTTTACTTGTTTTCTTGATATTTTTGCTATGGACTTTTTAAGGCAGCTCAGCTCTCGTTCATCTCTTTTCTTCAAGGCATGACAGTGAGAGACAGAAAAAGGGTCCAATGGTTCTTCCTCTGTAAAAGAAAATAGATTTATATTGTTACACTTCTTTTGTACACTTTAAAATAGTTACTAGAATAATTATTCTACTGCCAAAAAGAGACTTTTTTCCCCCCCCTAACCTAGCTGTTGCAAGAATGACAGAGCCGTAGATGCTGGAGGAGATGGATCATATTCTGAGCCAATGTCCTGCATCTGTGAGGCTGTGGAACAAGACATATACATTAGTACAAAATGAAATAAAAGTCAGAAAGAAAGCTTTACTTGTAGAGTTTGTACCATTTCCCAGGGTTTTTCCTGCATAGAGAATTATAAGTCAGCCGCCTGTGAAATTTCCCCCCACCGTTTGACAAAAATAGATTACAGGTACCGATAGATCTCAGCTGATGATCGAGAATGTCATTTTGGTCTTTGGATTGATAAATGACATTTCTGCATTATAATTTATGTATACAGGCTGTGTTATAAAATATAATAAAAAAATGTCATCAGTTCTTAATGCATCTTACAAGTATAATTAAGTAGGCCAAGTTGCTAATTTTGCACAAGCCATCCAGACACTGTATAAATTCAGAGGAGCAACATCAATGTCCTGGATCTGCCTTTACTAGTGATTGTCATGTAAAGACAAAAGTGATGTAAGCTACAAAAAAAGTCAACTTTTGAAGAGCAGAACTCATTTTGACATTTAAATGGTGATTCTCTGCCATGCACGTTTTGACTGTGGCAGCATTTATTTTAAGCACAAAGTAAACAAGAGGTGCAAGTACTTGAAGTCTGGTTCGAGTGCTTATTCATAATGGTTACAGGTTCTCTAGTCACCTTTTATTATATTTTTTCCAGTTCATGGAGAACTTCACTAAACATAATTTAGTACACAAGTGTCAAACTCAGTTCCTGGAGGGCCGCAGCTCTGCAGTTTAGCTCCAACCCCAATTAAACACACCTGATCAAACTAATTAAGTCCTTCAGGCTTGTTTGAAACCTACAGGTAAGTGGTGTTGAAGCAGGGTTGGAACTAAACTGTGCAGGGCTTGTTTGACACCCCTGATTTAGTGCATCTGCCATAATGTAAAGTCTTCTGCTATGTTACATGTCAGATAAAACAACATCTTTGGAATTCTGTAAGTTAGTATTTTGCCACAGAGGTTAAACGCTATATTATTACATGACAGATATTCAAGTCACTTCATGCAGATGAATGAAGCAGTAGGCTACAACATATTAGAAATATTCTGAATGCATTTCTGAAACAGCAGAAATATCTAGAAATATTTTTAGAGGGGATCATTTTGCTATAGCTACAATAAATTACATATTCAGGTTTGTTCATTTAATATATGAATACATTAGTAATGAAATCAATCTTATTAGATCCACTGTTTAATTGTTTAGCCAAGGATGTTGTTCAACAAATTGTAGAATAATGTTGCTATTGTAATGTTAAAAAAAAAAATTATATATATATATATATATATATATATATATTTTATTTGTGCAATTCTAATGGTTTACACAATGGCCACCCAGTAGAGAGATAGATTTCTATCTCAATTTGAGAAAGGAAAAATCCTGGTTTACGAACATTATACAATCAGATTTTTTTCTTTATGCATTAATAAAAATAAATAATAATAATAATAATAATAATAATAATAATAAATACACACTACAGCAGGGGTGCCCAAGCTCGGTCCTGGAGGGCCACTGTACTGCATAGTTTAGCTCAAACTTACTTCAACACACCTGCCTGAAAGTTTCTAGTATACCTAGACAAAGCTTGATAAGCTGGTTCAGGTGTGTTTAATTGAGGTTGGAACTAAAATATGTAGGACACTGGCCCTCAAGGACCAAGTTTGGGCACCCCTGCACTACAGTAATGAATGGGGAATATGTAAAAATCTGCATTTTTAGGATGTCAAAAGTTGTGTTTTTGTTGTTTACAAAACTAATGTTGTCAGAGAGACACGGTTTCTCAAGACACATATTTTGGTATTCTTTCAAAACATTTGTCACCTTTAAAAGAACAGAACGGTGGTTTCTGGATTCCATGTCAGATCTACTGTACTTAGAGCTAATTAAGGGCCCAATTTCAGAAAGGAGGTTAAGTGAAAATTCTGAGTATATTAACCCTGAAGTAGAGAAACTCTGGGTTTTCCATTTCAGAGTCAACTACTGCTGTAAATTACTCCATAAACCTAACCTCGTCAGGATATTATTTTCTTCAGTAAACCCAAAGTTATTTTTGCTCTCCTCTGCCTTTTTAAAGTGCAAGAGATGTTTAAATCATTCATGTATGCTGCAAAAAAGCATGTGTTGATAAGTATTTTATCGTATATCACATATTTTCAATAAAAATGTTCCATCAAATACTGTACATGTTCTAAAAGTGGAATTGCTTAATGAGAGTTTGATAAAGGTAAAAAGTATCAGCTTAATAAATATAATATAATCATTTACACATCCCTGCTTGATAAGCTGGTTCAGGTGTGTTTAATTGGGGTTGGGACTAAAATATGTAGGACACTGGCCCTCAAGGGCCAAGTTTTGGCACCCCTGCACTACAGTAATGAATGGGGTACAGCCCTGCATCATAGAAAAGATCATTGACCTCTAAAGTAAATAACTCCACAAATACAACATAGATAAAAACAAATGTTTCTACTTTAAACCAGTGTTGTGATAAAACATGATTGTGATAACCTAAAATGATAAATACTAGTTTAAAACATCAATAAACCAAAATTACCATTTTTGTAAATCTCAAATAACTGAATGCACCAGAAGCCTTCCACATTCAAGTTTCAAAAGGAAATTATAAACCATATCAAATCATTTAAGGTAAACTGTAAAATTAACATTAATATTTGACAATCCTTTACAAAACAAAAAAGTTAAATACAGTACCACTGGGTGAGAGATGTTCACGTTCAGCTCTCATTTCTCTTAGTCGTTGAGCCATGCTGTCAGAGCGTTTTAAAGAGGGGCTGTACACTATTCCACTTTCCTCATCGATGATAAATGGCGAGGTGTCAGAAACTGTGTAAACGACATTCCAAATGCACATCAAATCTCACAAATCTCTGAATGAAATTAAACGAAACCATCGTATGCTTCTCTCACCGACAGGGGATGAGGACGTCAGGCCTTCCATCATCTTGTCAATTTTTTTTTTCAGCCGTCTGTCATTCTCAGGAGTCTTTATAGGGATATCCCTTGGTTGCATGCAGCAGTGCTGCAAAAAGAGAGTATGCAGTTAGTTAATGTTCACAAAGATATACATGTCATTTTTTGTCAAGTTATATTTTCTTACTGTTCTTTTGTTTAGAAGACGTTGTTTTGATTCTTCATTCTGTGCAGGGAAGAGATCTTCACTTACATGCTGATTAGTCTCTTTGCAACTGTATAATTTTTAGAACAAATTGGAACATAAAGAGGAAACATTGAGTTATAGAGACATCTAAAGGCCATTGAAAGAAATGCAATAAAGATCACTGATGGGGCCAGAAAATTAAAATGGCATCACCAACATCAGGCCCAACACAGGCATATTATTCAACTGGATATTTGCAAACCAATATGTAAAAATCTGCATTTTTAGGCTGTCAAAAGTAGTTTGTTCACAAAACTAATGTTGTCAGAGAGACACGGTTTCTCAAGACACATATTTTGGTATTCTTTCAAAACATTTGTCACCTTTAAAAGAACA
The DNA here is from genome assembly GCA_903798125.1 of Danio choprae. Classification (NCBI taxonomy): domain Eukaryota; kingdom Metazoa; phylum Chordata; class Actinopteri; order Cypriniformes; family Danionidae; genus Danio; species Danio choprae. Next base: position 2,340,103 of record CAIGQW010054451.1, read on the forward strand.
GAACGGTGGTTTCTGGATTCCATGTCAGATCTACTGTACTTAAAGCTAATTAGGGGCCCAATTTCAGAAAGAAGGTTAAGTGAAAATTCTGAGTATATTAACCCTGAAGTAGAGACACTCTGGGTTTTCCCATTTCAGAATCAGCTACTGCTGTAAATTACTCCATAAACCCAACCTCGTCAGGATATTATTTTCTTCAGTAAACCCAAAGATATTTTTGCTCTCCTCTGCCTTTTTAAAGTGCAAGAGATGTATAAACCATTCATGTGTGCTGCAAAAAAGCATGTGTTGCTAAGTATTTTATCGTATATAACCTATTTTCAATATAAATGCTAATTGCCTAATGAGGGTTTGATAAAGGTAAAAAGTATCAGCTTAATAAATATAATCATTTATACTCCCTGCTATTATTGCATCCTGTTATAATGTACAATAGAGAAGTTCAAATAAAATATATCTACCTGTATATGTATAAATAGCATATTATTATTATTGTGGTTATTATTATATAATCTTACTGCAAAAAATGCTACTTTTACATGCTCTTAAGCTTGATCTATTGCATGTATAGCTATTTGCAAATCTATCGCTAAGAAAGTATGTTAATTGCATTTAGTGTAAGTAGCTGCAGCCATTTTTTCCTTACTCTGTTGGAAGATCATTTGCAAAAAAAAACCAAAACAAAACATAAAAATAGCCTTTTAGTTAAATAAGCCATCATTCTTCACATGTTTCCTTTGATGCTATAACATTGATGAGAATTAAACTTGTATTGTCTTGAAGTATGCAGATATGTTTTGGTCGAGTGCCGCTGCCATGGTGAATCATAATATCAGCGCTCCACTGATGATGGCTTTTCATAATCATGGTGCAAGTGTTCAACTCAAAGACAACCTATTCAGAGTTGACTGAACTAACTCTATTCTGCTAAATAAAGTTTCCCAATGCGATAGCAACTCAACTCAGAGTTCAAGTTTAAATTCAGAGATGGTTGAACCTCCGGCCCCTGGTCTTATCAGTTCTCGACTCGCAAGTGATCAGTATATCTGCATTATGCTTCTTTATTCATTTGAATTAATTTCACCTTGCTACCCAGTGGACAGAAACAATCTTCACACCGATCTTCTGGGCCTTCCTCCATGTGGATGGGCGGCCATGTTTAAAGATCACATGGGTCACTTGTTTGTTGAGCGTCTTAGATACCTGTAATTGATGAATTTTTAATACACATTCAATTTTTATGCCATTTTTATACAAGTTTAACTTAATTAATAATAAATCACCTGTGCACCCATGTCCATAAGCTGCTCAATGAATGGATCAGAGTAATCCTCCATCCTACTCGCAGACCACACATCTACATACGCCACAACATCTTGAAATGAAGAAACAGACAAGTGAATTAACAAATACTATACATAGAAAATCAAATTAAGGTAATTTCTGAAGTACTACTGGATGGCTCATTATGATATTGACATTTCAAACTATTTGAGAGAAAAAAAAAACAAATAGCTCTGTACATGCATATGCAGAGAGACAGACAAACAGATATATTTTTAATTAACAATAGGATTGAAAATCTCCATACTAACGTTAACGACATAGAAATCAATACCTTTGAGAAATGCAGTTGAAGTGGTTAACCCAGTCATCATTCAGTGTCTCCTAAAACTTCAACCAGCAGAACAAGGAACATAATAAAGCATAACAAGTACCTAGCAACAACACAACGGGTTGTATCTAGAAAATAACACATGATTAATGTTACCGGGGAAAACAAACATTAAATCTAATCAATAAAACAACATCAATTGCAGAAGCAGGTCGTTTAATCATTCCTCGGTGAAACTGTCCGGTCAAAACAATAACGTTACGTTTTGTCACCTCCACATCACCGTTAACATACGGTAACGTAACTTAGCAGACATTTAAAAGTTCATCATCTGCTTTATTAAGCACATTTATATATTCGTATTACTCACCACTGTAACAAAATATTTTCGCGGGGTTTAATTCCTTTTCTTGTACTGCTTATTTGTGGTTGACAGGAAAAGAAGCTTCTGCTACATTACCGCCATCTACCGAATTGGAGCGCGAAACATCAAAATAGAAGAGATACAGCTGCGGCCGAAAGTTAACAAGAATTATTTATATTATTAGCTCATTAAATGATCTATTAATAGTATTTGATTAACGTCCTACCCCAAAACCTTAACCCAACTATCACAGCAATGTAAAAACAGTAATTATAGAGAATATTTTTAATATTATTTATTAAATTACCCATTAAATTGTATTTTATTAACGTCTATTCCTACCCCAACCCTAAACCCAGCCCTCACTGTAATGTAAAATATTAATTATTGTTGTACAGTGTCACAACATTTATGCTATTTTCACGTGAGTATCCGCAAATGTATCCCGTAGTCCCCCATGCGTTACTTCTTCTTCTTCTTGGTTCTTACCGGCAGCAGTATCCCTTATGTTGCACTTTTATGCCATCTTCTGGTGTTATATGTCGCATACATATTAAATTGCTTGTCCGCTCCTGCTACATTACATTATGCCTTTTAAATCCTGTCCATTTAATCCTATTTCTGTCATTTAAAAATAATGTAAAAAAATTGTCCTTTGCACTTCATATTTTGTATGATTGACAATGTTCTGGGTCATTCTGAAACGTCCACTTTTGGTGTGGCAAAATGGCTAAAAATCCATTTATATTTCTAACATTTAAACTTAGACCACATTAATCCATTGCCTTCCTCTTGACTTTATGAAAACAAACCACATAGCAAAATATGCCTGGCCCTGCTCTGGCCCACACAATCAGCATTTGCTTGGCCCACATGCCGCATGACTGGACCAAGTGTGGATTCCAGACAAGGGCCAAACACTGACCATATCTGGGCCAAGTCTCAGCCAAGTTAATAACCCATAACTGAACCTGAACTGCGCCAGATATGTTGGTGTGTCACAACTTCAATCATCACAACATCAATCTGATGTCATGTTGACATCCTGTGCCTGCTGGGACAGATTCATTTTAAAATATAAAGAAGTAAAGTATCCTAAAGAGTTTTTCAAGTGTAATGTTTCTGTTAATAGGGACAGAAAACCTTCTAGAGTATATTCTCTGTTACCTATCACAGCTCACAAAGTCTTTGTTGTTTCCCTATTAAATTAAGTGTAGGCTACTATTACATTGCTGTGTCCTTTCTTTACCTGCAAGATCTCTCCTCTCCCATTCTTCCCTTTATTTCCCACTGTGCCAACTCTCTTTTTAATGAGTATAAGTGCCTTTCTTTTATTCCTTGATCCCTCCTGCTCTGCCATTCTTTAATTATATTTCCCCATACAATATATTCTTTCTTTCTGATCTTGAAAGGCTGATAGACTATATCAATGTTTGTCTCTTTGTAATGCTTGCTTAGCTATTTTATCAAATATTCATTACCTATTTATATGTGCTTGGACCACAAGTGTAACTTCACATCCCTTTATTTTTAAATTCACAAATAAACAGACAATATATCGCAAAATAACTCTTGATGAACTGCGCCAGACTTATAGTAATACTTCACAGAAGAGACCAAATCACTACAAATTAAAGCTCTATTTACCTCGTTCTGTTCGATCCATTGTATTGCCATCAGGATAGCAAACATTTCAACAATATACAGTACACATTCAAGTTATTTAATGTACATCTCACTCTTACGTATGGGAGTATGACTGCCGCTCCTATAACACTGGTTATTGGGTCCTTTGACCCATCTGAAAAGCTCAGCTTAGCTTATTTCAGCTTGTTTATTTTCTGATTTGATATTTAGCAATTCCATGTCCACCCCTGCTGTATCAAACATTCACACCATTCCCAGTCCAGCCAAAACTTTACTTGCTCTATTTTCCCTTTTCCCAACAACCTTTAACAGATTTTTTTAGTTGGTTGACTATCTTTATGTCCACACATATTAATCCAGTAGTTCACTAGACGTTGTTTCACCCCAAAGACAAAGGCATTTCCCCTACTTCAACATGCAGTGAACTTACTGGTTCTCCATAAAAGTGAATAGGAAGGATTGGCGTATCATATGCACACAAAATTGGATTTAGGCATATGCATTGCATGCAACGAGAAAGTGTAAAGTTGTGTTATTTATATGCAGATTGATGAGAGCTGGTTAAAACAAAACCATATAATCACCATATAGGTGATTATAGTCATATGTATTTGTTTTTCCAACATAGGCTCATTCTGAAAGCGTAGCCCTATATACATTTCTGGAAATCGTGAATTATGTAGCTGGAGGTACGTATGGCTGCATTTAGTCTTTAAAACGAACGCTACAGGGCAGTATGACGATGTTCATTTTCTCGCTTATCAGCTGACCGCTTACCTCCATATGGACGGCCTTACCGCTGTTACCAGTTTGTCCAATGGCTCGCCGGATACGTCGGTTGACTTGAGATGCAGAGCAGTTGACGATGATGGGGTTTGAGTCCCGTTAAGAACGGTTCCAAAAAAAGCAGGTAAGACAAAAACAGAAGCCAAAAAATTATATAAACAAGTAAATAACAGGGTGAGAATGTGGTAAAATCTGAAAATGTGGTAAAAATCTGGCTGCCGCGAGGGCTTTTCTTTTTCTGGATTGCTTTTAAAAACACTGTGGTTGGGTTTAGAGAAGTGGGTGGGCGGTCAATCGGTGCTTTTTAAAACACTATCTGTTGGGTTTAAGGAAGGAGGAGGGTGGGCCAGTCGATCAGGCAGTCAGTCAAAAAAACGTAGCACCTGGGACATGTTTGGCGCCCTCCAGAAATGTATATAGGGATACATAATCAGAATGAGCCTGGGTTGTGTTTTTCCTATGATGGATGTCAGTGGTTACAGGTTTCCATTGCCCAATCCACATTGCACAGGCTCCTTATGGCTCCTCATGCAGGTGGTGGGTCTGCCTGAGGATGGTCCCACATTGCTTCTTTGGGCTGTGCTTAGCCAGGTTTTGTGGCTCCAGGTTGGGGCCCCAGTAGCACATACTGGTCAATGTCATGGTCTTCAATTTTGTGTAACTCATAAGGGATTTTTTTTTACCAAAGCCAGTCTTACCTGTCACCTAGGAGATTTTTGCTTTGGTGAGACCCTACCAGGGTCATTTAGCCCCAGTCAACACTCAAACTCCTCCACCATGATAAGCTGGCAGTTCCAGAAGAGATAGTTAATTATTTAGTTAATATGTTTGTTTCAAAGAAAGGAAACCAAAACTGAAAATGTATTTTCCAGATGTTAAACTGTTTTTTTATTTCATTTATTCTCGCTCATTGGCTATAAGCAACACTGCAAGAACACTGCAGAATCTTAATTATTAATACATTTTCTGTCTTAAGTCAGAGGTGAGACATTGGCAAAGTACAAATCAAGTTGTTCTGTCAGCAATACAGTATACTGATTATAGAACTAGAACTCTCAAAGAAAACATGGAATCACTTAAAGAAGACATCCACAGACAGAGCAGTTATGGCTGTGCTGATTCTATTGAGAGAAACACATTCATTTTAAAGACACTGCTGGAGGAACAAAGGAAAACAGCTCTTGTGAGGAAGATACTCTCAGCTAAATTATGTAAATGCCCCCACTGCTTTTTTCTTTGGTTTGGAAAAACAGCCAAGAGAAAAGAAACGATTTTATAAACAAAGTTAGCCAGAAGGTGGTGGGACAACTGTTCAGCAAGAAATTCAAATTCATGCACTTTTCTTTAATAAGGTCACCACAGCAGAATGAACCACCAGTAACTCTATTAATTGTTTTACACGGTGGATGCCCTTCACAGTTAATTATGTGTCATACTTTTAACACGTACAAACCTCTCACACAGCAAAAAATTTGACCTATTTAAACTTTCTTACCTGCTGTTGAGGCTGAACAATACATGCAGAATAACTGGTCCTCGCTTTGAATAAAGCCACGGAGGCTGAAGAGACATTATTAAAATAATGTTAAATGACTGAAAAGCATTTATAAAACAGTTTTCTTTTTTTTTCTAGATTATAGTGAAGGCAATGTAATCTACAACAATAAATCTGTTTCAGTATAAATGGGTTAGGTGTGGACTACCCATGCAGGGCCAGTGTGGCTCCAGTAAGTGCCTCCTGGGGGATTAAGTGAGGGCTTAGTTTTGGGTGCAATATTCCTTGACAAACAATTGTTTTTAATAGAAAAGTACTTTGGGGAAAAGGTACACTTTTCCTTTTCTTCTCTGTAACTAAATCTACTGAGTCAACATTGTCCAAGTGCAGCAGCTTCAATGGCTGCCACAGACAAGCCAGAGTGAGAAAGACGGTTGTGGTGTTCGTCAAGCTTTAAAACTCAATACTTTCAATAAAATATGCTTGCTTAGGTTGCAGACAATTTAATACACACAACAAAAAAGTGTGCTTTCTAAAACGCATGCTGACATCTTATTATTGATGTCTACTGATAATCATTTTACACATTCTCTTACAATATGTGTTATTCGCAATAGATACATTCTGTTTATGTAACTACAACATTTACTCTATTATTCTCCCAATTAAACAGCCACTTAATTTTATGCGGTTCAGCAGACATTGATGATTGACGTGTAGTAAATCCAGCAGCTCTATTATGCTCTGCAGTAAATGGGCAGCAGTGTCATGTCATAAACCAGACACGTTGCCAAAGAAGTATTGAAGTTACATTTTAAATAACTCGTGGAGGAAAAAACTTTTTTTTTTTTTACCAATCTTGAATGCTTATGAAATATTGGGTTTTTATCTAATGATATGGTTTGGGGAGCCCTAGCATGAGAAATAATGAACATTTTTGTTAATGTTTTGTCTTGTGTGCAAAAGTACGGCAGGTCTGTAATGTAACCTTGAAGAACTGATATAAGCGGTAGTAAGCCCTCCCTTCCTTGTCACACTCTGCAGCGAACTGTGTTTCTGTATGACTGTCTGACCCTCCTGCAAGAGCATACAATTATCTTTAATTATAATTGGACATGTTTGTCACTTATTTAGTGATGGAATTTTTTAATTTCCATGACACTGGCGAAGGGGCTCAGCTCTAGTAATTAAAGCGTATATGTGAATGGGGTTAAATTAACTATGGCTAAACAAAATAAGCTTTCCCTCACATCCGAAAGCACACTTGTTGAAACTTATACTCAGCCAAGAACTGTTGTGGGGTGCACTCTCGCGCTCGCTCCAGTTATAAACATGCTTTGCTGGGAGAAGTGCCCCTACAAGAACTTTGGCTCTTAGTTACGTAAGATAGACCTTGAATCGAAAAACAATAGTGAAATTTGTTTCCCCCCAGAAGTAAGATTTTTGGGAAAGAATTATTCTGTTTTGTCTAAATAATTTAAAAAAACTTGACCCATGCTTAAACACCAACTCTTTAACAGTGTTTATAACCTTGTATGCAAGAAATAGCATTGGACCACCCCTTTAGGTCACATATTACATATATATAGAGAGCAATTTGGTCCTCACAGTGGCGCAGTGGGTAGCACGTTCGCCTCACAGCAAGAAGTCGCTGGTTCGAGCCTCGGCTGGGTCAGTTGGCGTTTCTGTGTGGAGTTTGCATGTTCTCCCTGTGTTGGCGTGGGTTTCCTCCGGGTGCTCCGGTTTCCCCCACAAGTCCAAAGACATGCGGTACAGGTGAATTGGGTAGACTAAATTGTCCGTAGTGTATGAGTGACAATGGGTGTGTATGGATGTTTCCCAGAGATGGGTTGCGGCTGGAAGGGCATCCGCTGCGTAAAACATATGCTGGATAAGTTGGCGGTTCATTCCGCTGTGGCGACCCCAGATTAATAAAGGGACTAAGCCGAAATGAAAATGAATGAATGAATAGAGAGCAATTTATGACTAAAAACAAAAGGTCACTCTCTAAATCTCTAAACTGGTCATAGAAAATTTGTAAAAATGACATTTCAGAAAAAGCACAACTGTCAAGCTTTCTAGTTTTCTGCAAATTTAAGACACAACTTGGCCAAAATATTTTATATAAACATGAAATTAGTGCTTATCTCTTGTTTTTTTTTTATTGCACAATCATGTATTCCAAACCTGACACACACAAATATGGCAATCAGCTTGACCTTATCTACACAAGACGTTGCATTTTTTAAAATGTCACTGTTAAACCATTGCACACTTCAGATCACTTCAGCATCCCTTTTACTGCTTCCCACAACCCCACCACCAGATCCTTCCCACAACCCCACCGCCACCCTACCAACCAGTCTCTTTTAGGCACAATCTGCACTCTCTGTCCTCCTCACACTTATCCTCCACTGTTACATCCTCTCTTCCCTCACACACTCAATTCTCACTTCTTGATGTTGATAAGGCAGCAGAAACTTTCTGCTCCTCGTTAATATCCTGCCTAGATGACATCTGTCCTCTCTCCACCTGGCCAATGCACATTACTCCCTCTAACCCCTGGCTCTCCAATGCTCTCAGAGAACATTGGACAGCAATCAGCAACTTGAGCAGCTATAAATCCCAGCTTGCATGATTTGCCTCCCAACGCCTATACTACCATACCATATAAAACACTAAATCATCTATTCTGCTTTTACTGGACCTATCTGCTGCTTATGATAAGGTGAATTATAAGATTCTACTGTCCACCCTCTCCTCACTGGAACCCCACCCTGCTGGTTGGAGTCTTACCTCACCGGCAGATCATAAAGGGTTCCCTTTATGATGAGGCAATCATAAAGGGTTGCCTCATCAGCTGGTCACAGGGTACCTCAGGGATCTGTTCTTGAACCCCTTCTGTTTTGTATTTACACCACATCACTGGGAACCATCATCCAATCACATAGTTTCTTTTATCATTGTTATGCCGATGACACACAGCTTTATCTTTCACTTTATCCAGAGGACCCAACGGTAACTACAAGGATCTCATGCTGCCTGGAGGATATCTCGGCTTGCATGAAAGACCATCACCTACAGCTTAATCTGGCAAAAATGTAACTACGCAACTTTTCAATCCAACTGAGATCATCTACTATTATTAATTCATTCATTTTCCTTCAGTTTAGTCTCTATTTCAGAGGTCGCCACAGCGAAATGAACCGCCAACTATTCCAGCATATATTTTTACACAGCCCAGTACTAGGAAACATCCATACACACTCACACACACACACACACACACACACACACACACACACACACACACACACACACACACACACACAACGACACACACACACACACACACACACACACACACACACACACACACACTATGGCCAATTTAGTTTATTCAATTCACCTACACTGCCTCTCTTTGGATTGTGGGGGAAACCGGAGCACCCGGAGGAAACCCATGCGAAGAACATGGGGAGAACATGCAAACTCCACACAGAAATGTCAACTGGCCCAGCCGGGACTCGAACCAGCAACCTTCTTGCTGTAAGGCGACAGTGCTAACCCCAGAGCCACTATGCCGCCTTTACTATTACTCCATGTAATTCAGTAAGGAATCTTGGGGAGATCCTGGATGATCAGTTGTCCTTCAAAGAGCACATTGCTTACACAGCTTGATCATCAAAAGAACATAAAAAATCCGACCCCAACAGATCATGCCGCACAACTGTTAGTCCAAGCTTATGTCATATCAAGGCTGGACTATGCAATGCTCTTCTAGCTCTTCTGGACTCCCATCTTGCACCTTTAAACCTCTACAGATGATCCAAAATGCTGTAGCTCGTCCGATCTTTAATGAGCATAATGTAACACCTCTCTTTACCTCTCTGCATTGTTAGGCTCATATCAAGTTCAAATAATTTAAGCTTGCTTACAGTACAGTCACTGGCACAGCACCATCTTACCACCACCTACATCCCCTCCAGGAGCCTCCGGTCAGTGAATAAGGGCTGCCTGGTACCATCACAAAGAGGCTATAAGTCACTTTGCAAAACCTTTTCATTCAATGTTTCTAGCTGGTGGAATCTTCCCAGTCCAACACGAACTGCTGATTCACTAGTATCATTCAAACAATTAAAAACCTATCTCTCCCGAGATCACCCGAAATCCTGTGAACAACCCCCAATCACACAGCATGACAACCTCAAAACATTATGCAATTCTGAGTGTGCCACACACAGGTAAGTGGGCTTGATAAACCACCTGTAGAAAACAGACTCTTTCGTCTCTCTGACACTTTAACTGACACAAGTTTTGCACATTTGCACAAGGCACTTTCTTACAATCCCTCCATATCTAAAAAAAGTGCATTTAGGAAGTGAGAATATTCGTTTGACTGGTACACTATTCTCTGGAATACAAAAACCTTTGCGCCAGTTTAGACCGAAGAGAGTACTTATATGCCTGAGATTGCCACCATGTCAGTGGATCATTTGCCAGTGGCAAAGCTGGAGCCTCTTGGTACCGTTTCACCTCTTGTTCAGCTATGGAGGCAGCAGAAGGTGTAGACATACTGGTCTTGCTGCTGGTGAACATCTGTCCAAGGAGATTAGAAAGCAGATTTCCTACTTTTTGGGCTCTATGCAGTGTAATGTTCTTTCCCAGACTGTACTGTAATCTGCCTTCTCCTCAGTGGCACACATAGCGCTGCTTCCTTCCTGTTCAGGTGGAGTGCTCTGACATCTTTCCTTAAAGTGTTCAGCCTCCTAGAAGCAAGCAGTGGGACATGTTGCGTTTTTTATTTTCAGTTGGAGTGCTCCGACATCTGCCCTTTAATTCTGCAGCCTCCTGAAAGAAAGCAGTGGGACACATTGGACTTTTATTTAAAAAAAATGTCAACCCTTCAAAGAAAATTATGTAGTATTACACTTAAAGGTCCCATGAAATTAAAAGAATTGGTTTTTAGATGTTAGTTTCAGTCTGTTAGTTCACCTAGCTAGTAACTAGTGTGCTCCAAAACAGTGACATAATTCATGTCTAGAGGATATAAATCAAATATAAACATGTAGGGCGGTGCAATGGCGCAGTGGGTAGCGTTGACGCCTCACAGCAAGAAGGTTCGAGCCTCGGCTGGGTCAGTTGGCATTTCTGCGTGGAGTTTGCATGTTCTCTCCATGTTCGCGTGGGTGCTCCGGTGTCCCCCACAATTCCAAAGACATGTGCTATAGGTGAATTGGGTAGGCTAAATTGTCAGTAGTGTGTGAATGAGAGTGTATGGGTGTTTCCCAGTGATGGGTTGCAGCTGGAAGGGCATCCGCTGCGTAAAACGTGCTGGATAAGTTGGCGGTTCATTCCGCTGTGGCGAACCCTGATTAATAAAGGGACTAAGCTGTAGAGACAATGAATGAATGAATATAAACATGTAAAGCTTTCAGTTTGTCAGATCCACCTAAATCAGTCAAGGATTTTTTTCACATCACTTCATACTACATTTTCTGTTCAAATCTTGACCAATCAAATACTCTCTAGCATCTGACATGTCCCGCCCCCTTTAAGACGCTTTTCATTTGATTTGCTTGAGCTCAGCCGCTCTCACTGGCAGGACTCTGATCCAATGAAATGCTATTGGCTGTTTTTTTTAAAGGGGAGGGGCTACTCTATGTACCACCCACTCTACATTTTTCAGTTAAGATTACATCAAACGTTGAATTAAAAAAATGCACATATCAAAGCACTTCACGGGACCTTTAATGAAGCCCATAACAGTTAACTGAAATATTATTCAGATAAATTGATGTTTAGATCCTTATGCAGCCGCCTTGGACACTGCATTACCTCTAGCTTACGCCGAATACATTAATGCAGGCTAAACAAGTAGTGTGCCACCACAACTTCTTCCATCATCATTATATTGTACAGGAAAACCTAAATGTTTTCGTACATGCGATTTGATTGACGCGAGAGGCGATCTCTCTGTGATTGTTACAAATTTAGGATTAATCTACAAGTAATAAAAAAGAAAAACAAAGTTATTAATCCATGGGTCACGTGTGTTCTGAACCGAGGGTTGTGATCCATAACGGTGATCCATTACAGCACTCATTGTAACAGCACTATATCTGTTACAATGAATGCCATTGGAATATATTATATTTAGTGTCATAAAAGAAAATATTTTATTTGCAAATGACTTGCATATTTTCCTATATATACTTTTTTTCCAACAAGTTCTTTCATATCTCTTGCAGTTACAGGCTTCAGACATGAAATGTTTAAAACAGGCTAATAATAAAATGTAGATAACAGTTTAAAATGAATAACAATAAGCTGTTTGTCCCTTCATGCTAAGAATAATGAATAACGCTGCCCTGAAGATCAGCAAGTTTCGCTCACTTGACGAATGTCTTCCTTCAGGTAATGATCCTGCTGTTTCCATCAAGCATGTTTTAGTATGTAGTGAGATCCAGAAGTAGATTCAGTTGTTTTGTTATTGCCGATTATGGAGAAAGCTCCTACGAGAAGCTTGAGTTGGATCCAGTGTGGCTGGCCATCTTGAAAGCGGCAGGCACCTTCAGAAACCATCCCACAGTTTCTGGAACCCTCCGCTGGACAACAGACTACACAGAAGATACAAAACACATTACAATGATCACTTTTGCTCATTTTCTGACAGCTTTCTGAAACAAAATTGGCTTAAAGGAATAGTTCACCCCAAAAAGAAAACTACCCCAAAATTAATCAGCCTCAAGCCAGCCTCAGGGTATATGAAAGTTTATGGGGTGACTTTCATTTTTGGGTGAACTATTCCTTTAGCTTGTGTATGACAGTTGAGGTAACACAATTACATGACATGCACAATAAAGTAAGGGCAAAGAACTGTATTAATCTGAATTGAGCTCAGAATATTCAATATTTTGCACATGAATTCATTTTTACTGAAGTATTTTAGCATCCTGTTCCTCTGCTTCTTTCAGGTGGGATTTCAGTCCACCTGACAGACATCTACATCCTGGTGTGCAGAGCGGACAGACTTACGGGGAGGAGATTTTTCAGCTTTCTTTGATGACTAGAAAGTTCAGAAGAACTACATTTATTGGAGTTAAAAATTCGAGACATTATAAATGAGTTTTTCGTCACTTTTGTTCAGTTTAAAGTATCCTTGCTAAATAAAACTATCAATTTTAAAAAGTTCTTTGCCAAAAAAAAAAGAAAAAAAGAGACAAAAAATGCTCCCTCCAAGCTATTGAATGTTGATATAATGTTACAAAAGCTTTTTATTTCAGATAAATGCTGGTATTTGGATCTTTTTAATCATCCAAAAATCCTGGCAAAAAATAATACTGAAATGTTAATAAATATTGATAATGATTATCATAATTTGACTGTTTTTGCTGTGCTTTTGGATCAAATACAGTTTTGGTGAGAAGGCTTCTTTAAAAAGTTAGGTTTGGTTAGATTAATAGATAAAAAAGCGATTGTGAAAAAGCGATTGTGAAAAAGCAATTGTGTAAAAAGCGATTGTGTAAAAAGCGATTGTGAAAAAGCGATTGTGTAAAAAGCGATTGTGAAAAAGCGATTGTGTAAAAAGCGATTGTGAAAAAGCGATTGTGAAAAAGCGATTGAGAAAAAGCGATTGTGTAAAAAGTGATTGCGAAAAAGCGATTGTGTAAAAAGTGATTGTGAAAAAGCGATTGTGTAAAAAGCGATTGTGAAAAAGCGATTGTGAAAAAGCGATTGTGTAAAAATCGATTGTGAAAAAGCGATTGTGAAAAAGCGAGTGTGTAAAAAGCGATTGTGTAAAAAGCGATTGTGAAAAAGCGATTGTGAAAAAGCGATTGTGTAAAAATCGATTGTGAAAAAGCGATTGTGAAAAAGCGATTGTGTAAAAATCGATTGTGTAAAAAGCGATTGTGTAAAAAGTGATTGTGTAAAAAGCGATTGTGAAAAAGCGATTGTGTAAAAAGCGAT
>CAIGQW010054451.1:2376471-2400572 GCA_903798125.1 Danio choprae
TGTGTGTGTGTGTGTGTGTGTGTGTGTGTGTGTGTGTGTGTGTGTGTTTTTGTGACATGTCAGGACACAATTCTGCATAATGACATAGGTATGACACAGGTATTACAAAAAGGGGGTGAAATATGAGGACATTGCTGACGTCCTCATTTCTCAAAAAGCTTATAAATCACACAGAATGAGTTTATTCAGAGAGTAAAGCTGTACACAGTCTACTGTGCTGGTTGGGTTTAGGGGTAGGGTGGGGTTAGGCCAATACAATATACGGTCTGGACAGTATTAAATGAATGGAAACCTATGTAATGTACCCACTTTTCACAAACACAAATGTGTGTGTGTGTGTGTGTGTGTGTGTGTGTGTGTGTGTGTGTGTGTGTGTGTGTGTTGATGGAAACCTTTGGCTTATTCAGTTTTCAAATGTTATAACCATCTATGCAGTACAGCAGAATACTGAAATAAGTCTAGTAAACATTTTACTCATCCATCCATCCATCCATCCACCTATTTATTTATTATTATTCCCACATTGGGAATGGCTGAGCCCTCTAAAATCAAATCCTAGAATTGAGTGAGCGCTGTTGCTCAAAGTCTACCCATTATAATGTCATGATTAAGGCTGAAACAATTACTTGAGGGACTTGAATCCAAAAGGAGACTTCACTTTTCATTTAACTAGACACAAGGACTGTGTTTCCCCACGGACCAGTTTTAGTGATGCACAACTCGTCTGGACAGGTAAACACAGAACATGCTGAAGAACAGCACAGGGACGAGAATTCAGAGCAAAAAAAATGGCAGAAAGTTTCTCATGTTTGGGATCATTTCAAACTAATGCCTGTTTCACCAAAAGGCCACAACAAACAGTTTCATATACTGGCAAATTGCTTTCTCTGTGAGAGGCATGACCAGATCTTTACATTGTGTTCTATTTGCCGTGGACCAAATGGTGCCATCGGTGTATGTACTAAAAAATAGAAAAGATGTGGTGTGTCGAGGTGGGCTTCTCACCCAATATGTGACCCCCTCCTAGTCTTTAATATCTCTCCATGAGTGATTGTATATAGGTGCGGATACATCTGTACCAGCTCTGCTACTCAATTCAATTCAAGTTTGTTTGTATAGCACATTTTCTTTAGGCAAAATCAGAAAAGGTAAAATGTTGTGTATAGGGTGACCAGTATATAAACATAGTTAATCTACAATGTAATAAACTTTCAATGCAGTGCATTTGTGTTTTGTTTAAGATTTTGTGTTGTCCATGAAGTCCTCGGAGGGTTGGCATCATCTCTTCAAGTTCTTGTAGGGTTGGCATCATCTCTTCAAGTTCTCGTAGGGTTGGCATCATCTCTTCAAGTGCTACTCGACTCTCCAGTGTATTCATGTGGCTAGTGTTGTTGTGCTCGACTTTGTTCTCGCGTCTGACCTGAAATGAATTTAGGGGAACAAATCTCATGGTAAAGAAGGCGGAGTTCCAGAACATGCCCAATTGTTGCTTAATTGTAATCGACCAATGGTAGCTCAAAGGTGTTTAGGAGCCAAAACAAACTCCTCCAAAAGGATCGCTTTGGCGAGCTGCTTAGAGATGCCCAAAATAACTAAATTTTGGACAAATTTCAGTTCGTTCTTCGATTTCTTTTGACATATACCAGGGCATATACCAGGGTCTTAATGGACTGTGTATGGTGCAAAAAAAGAAAGACATATGGAAAGCCCATGTACGGCTGGGCGATATGGCAAAAATGCAATCTCGATAATTATTTTCCATATTGAACGATAACGATATATATTTCGATATAAGTTGTTAATGCTTCCAGATTTAAAAGAGTACCCCCAACAATGACTGAAGCCCAAAAAAATTAGAGGGTCTATTAAATGGCATAACATATTTTTAGATGATAAATTTTCCGTGGCCGAAAATTCGCTACATCTCTAGTATCAACACACTTCTAGATTCCCATTGTTGCACATTTCTGCTATGTGACTGCCTTTTAGATCAATACAAAGTATTGAGTCCAGAGCTTATCATTGTTATTGATATAAATTTTATTACGACCAGCCCTAAGCCTATGTATGTTCACAAAAACGATTCCATTTTTGTCGTCAAAGCCATTTTACTTTCCATGAAATGGGTGCAACTGTTCTTCGCAAACAACAAATGCCATCCACAGTGTTACGGAATAAAAGAAAATAACTTTTTAATAATCGTATCGTGACGGTTCGAAATGAATACATGAAAACCGTTTCACCCCTATTAGTCATGTGTATCCCTCTGTTCCTTTCATTCATTGCCTGGTGTGAATATGTTGCTTTTGGATTATGTTTATGTAGATATATTAAAAATATAATTTATTCATATCTACATCTCCATGCACTCTTACATCCTGGCAATGTACTTTGATGTCAAGCAGGGTTGGGCGATGTCGACATCGAAAAGGCATCCTACAATGTCTACTGGGAAACATTGCGATGGATGATGACAGCAGGGATTCTGCGCACAATAAATGTTAACGCATGTATATACATTTTTGTCTTTATTAAAGTCATTTAATAAATATTTTAGAACATCAAAAATAGAATAAATTAAATTTTCTCCTGTAATTTACTGCAATATTACAATTTTGCCCCACTCACACCTGCAATAGCTCGCAGGTCAACTAAAAAAATAAACAATAAAATTGCATTGATTTCTTCTTTCCTCTATTTTGTTGTTTCATGTGTTCACTGTTGATTATAAATAATAATAAAAAAAATATATGAACAAATAGTCCTGTGATTCATCTTATTTATGTTTAATTCAAATGAATGAAGAACGTGGACACGAACAAGGCATTTTTCAAGATATTTACAGACAGAAATAAGCTAACAGGAATTTATCAACAGAAAAATAAATTAAAATGATAACCTGTGCTGTAGAATGATCATTGCTTCGCTCTCTTTACCCAAATATACGAGCGATCCGCTGATCATACTGATCAATGCTTTCAGAGCTATAATCAGCTGCTGCTGGCTCTGTATCTGTGATGTAGGTCATTATCATGCAAGCAACCAATTATATTCTGCTCTTTCTGATGGCTGCGGCCTGAACATATCATTCGCTGTAGTTTGGGGACCAGATAGAGATGTTGGCTGACAAGAGTTTTTGTCAAAATGTGTAGTGTGTGACCCCCTGTTGTGAATCATTTACGTAGTGTTGTGTAGTGTGAACACCAAACCGACTTAAAGACAGAGTATCAGTCTTAGTGCGGCTAAATAAAACTTCGATATAAATGGCCCTGGGAGTAAGTAAGAAAGTATTTTTGTAAAACACACATACAGCATCTAATGGGAAATTCTTGTGAAAAAATAAAGTGATACAATAGAGTGCAGTGGTAATTCTGTCAAATCAAGCTCTATACGTATTATAACACAAAAAATACACATATGGTATCTAATGGTAAATTCCTATTAGGCTGAACAAAGTGCTGTGGTGTTCTTGTCATTTCTTGTTTGGCTCAGTTGTTGTGTTTTGTACCACAAGATCACTACATGGCATTTGTTGTAAGGGGCAGGCCTATTCTTATTATTCATAAACATTTTCAAACTTGTAAACTGTGCTAGTCCGATGCAGAAAGGGGAGGGGGAAGTAAACAAAGGCTTGCCAAGTGGTTTGGAGTTGTTGAAAGGGGACATGGAAATGTAATGTTCTCATAACACATCACAGAGGAATCATACTTTGGTTCTGTGTTGCATTTATCAGTCTTTCAGAGAGTGAGACTGCTATTTTGACTTTTGGTAATCTCTTGTTCTCTCTTTAGTGTTTTACAGCAGATCCAAAACCTAATATTGTTGGCTAGACCTTGGTAGCCAACAGCAAATAACAAAACAAAACACGTTTTTACTGCGTGTTTTGAATTGTCTGGATTTTCTGAAGCAAGAAGGTCGCTGGTTCAAGCCTCGGCTGGGTCAGTTGGCATTTCGTTGTGGAGTTTGCATGTTCTTCCATGTGTTTGCGTGTGTTTCCTCCGGGTTCTCCGGTTTCCCCTAAAGTTCAAAGACATGTGCTATAGGTGAATTGGGTAAGCTAAATTGTTCGTAGTGTATGTGTGTGAATGAGAGTGTATGGGTGTTTTCCAGTGATGGGTTGCAGCTGGAAGGGCATCTGGCGCATAAAACATATGCTGGATAAGTTGGCGGTTCATACCGCTGTGGCGACCCCTGATTAATAAAGGGACTAAGCCGAAAGTGAATGAATGAATGAATGAAATGATCACACTTTTTCACTTGACACATACAGGGTTATGTCAAAGGTAGATGCCCAGAATTACCCTAAAGACCGGGACACACCAAACTGACGGTCGGCCATTGGGCTTTGTCGGTCCATTGGTCAGGCTAGTTGGTTTGGTGTGTTCCAAATGTTGGCCCTTGCCTTGTTATCATGTAGAATTGGCTTCAGACAATTAGCTGAAGAGAGCGCTATGACTGGTTGTTCAGCAATGAAATAGTGAAGTGACGTAGCAAGTAAACAAGTCAAGAAGGATCACAAAGATGTCGGCTGTAATTTTGCTAGAATTGCCACATTTCACCAATATTTGCAAACGATATTATCAGACATATTTGCATGAGCGAATCCCTCTGTGGTGATTGACAATTACTGTGATAATGATCTAAATGTTGCTTTGTTTGCGCCGTCCTCTTGTGCAAGTGCAGAATGCGGCTCTCGTTTCAGTTGACTTTTGTCTGTTTGGTGTGTTCACGCACAGCTTTTTGGTCCAGACACGAGCCACCGCAAGGTGACAACACAGTTGGGTTTTATTGGCACTAGTTGTTTGGTACTGGCTTGGTGTCCCAGCCCTAAGTCTGAGGAACTCCTCAACCTTCCTGAAGACATTGCCTGTTTGACATTCATTCATTCATTTTCCTTTGGCTTAGTCTCTATTTTAGAGGTCGCCACAGTTTTATGCAGCAGATGCCCTTCCAGCTGCAACCTGGAACTGGGAAACACCCATACACTCTCACATTCACACACACACACTCATACACTACTGCCAGTTTAGCTCATCCAATTCCCCTATAGCACGTCTTTGGACTGTGGGGGAAACTGGAGCACCTGGAAGAAACCCACACGAACACAGGGAGAACATGCAAACTCCACACAGAAACGCCAACTGAGCCAGTCAGGACTCAAACCAGCGACCTTCTTGCTGTGAGGCGACAGTGCTAACCACTTGAGCCACCATGCCACCGCCTTTTTGACATGAATTTATAAAACATTATCCTTTCATTCATTCATTTTCTTTTCGGCTTAGTCCCTTTATTAATCTGGGGTCGCCACAGCGGAATGAACCGCCAACTTATCCAGCATATGTTTTATGCAGCGGATGCCCTTCCAGCTGCAACCCATCTCTGGGAAACATCCATACACACTCATTCACACACATACACTACGGACAATTTAGTCTACCCAATTCACCTGTACCGCATGTCTTTGGACTTGTTGGGGAAACCGGAGCACCCGGAGGAAACCCACGCCAACACGGGGAGAACATGCAAACTCCACACAGAAACGCCAACTGACCCAGCCGAGGCTCGAACCAGCGACCTTCTTGCTGTGAGGCGAACGTGCTACCCACTGCGCCACTGTGAGGCCCATAAAACATTATAATGTACAATAATCTATAACATTAATTGTTTAATCATGGCATGAATTCATCCTGCTGACATGAATATACATTGTGCAAGCTTGGAAATTTGGAGGGTCGTTTACAAGTCATGTGAAACACTAACCGTGTTTGTAAATGTGTTTTCACAGAAATAGAACTGTTCTACCAATCAAGCTCAAGTCCAGTTCTCTTCAAAATAAATCTCAAGGGATTATCTCTTGCAAGTGAATGAATAAAAAAGACTATTGTAAATGCCCTACAGTAGCTTATACTATACAATTTGTATTTATTTAACAATGTGAAAACAGTGTGATTCTATTCAGTGATTCAGTAATGGGGACCCAAATCACTGCACGTTTTGTCTTATTAAATACAAACAGACAGAGGTCCTCCTCTCATTAGAAAAGAGCTCTATGAACTGAACTGAGCATTTTAGAAAAGAGAGACAAACAAAATGTGTAGAGTTGTGCCTCTTCAGGAAAACTGCTGTCCTTAAATGGAAGTCAAATGGAATTTTGTACAGTGTAAGCTGTGTAAGCTGTGTTGTCAACTAAACATACTAAAAATGACATATGAATATTAACATCTTAACAAAAGTGACAGGGGGTGGCCAAGATGGCCATTACTGATGCTCCCTGCCAGCAGACACACAACATCATAAGACTTTAATATTAGATTTAGGTCGTGATGCAGGGTAGCCAAAATTCAATGTACGTTATTTTTTATGTCCAATATCGACCTCAAATGATGTTGATATTTGGTTGTTTTAGGTTGCGTTAGTAAGTGACCTTTCCCAATACTGGGTTGTGGCTGGAAGGGCAAACATATGCTGGAATAGTTGGTGCTTCATTCTGCTGTGGTGACCTCTGAAATAGAGACTAAGCCGAAGGAAGATGAATGAATGAATGGTAAGTGACCAAAAACTAACGTCGAGCCAACATCTTAAACTAACGTCATATTGACGTCAAATACTTACTCCCAGGGCCATTTATATCGAAGTTGATATTTAACCGCACCATATTTGTGTTTCGTAACATCTCATTTTTATGAGGTGAGTTGTTAGCCCAAAGCTCAACCCCCAACCTTGAGGACCAGGACATACACACATACACTACGGACAATTTAGCTTACCCAATTCACCTACAGCACATGTCTTTGGACTGTGCGGGAAACCGGAGCACCTGGAGGAAACCCATACGAACAAAGGGAGAACATGCAAACTCCACACAGTAATGCCAACTGACCCAGCCGGGGCTCGAACCAGCGACCTTCTTGCTGTAAGGCTACAGCGCTACCCACTGCGCCACTGTGTCACCAATATTGACGTCAAATACTGACATTTATTCGTCAGGTATGGCAACCAAAATCCAATGTCTGATAGACGTCATAGTGATAACGTCCACACAACATCAAGCTGTAACATCATTGGATGGTAATATTTGGATGTTTTTAGATTGCATTGGAAAGTGACCAAAATGCAATGTCTGTCCAATGTTGGATACTGTCGTTGGGGTACAATGTCAATCTGACGTAAAATGTCAATCTGGCTTATTCACTACCCACCAAAATGCTCAAAAAGCCTACCTTTTCCTCATACCTTTCAGCAGTAGTATGTCTACAAATGCATGCTGTTGCAACACTTAAAATCACATGCATAAAAAATACGGAATTCATGTTGACACGAATATGAAGCAGCAAACAGGACTAATGTGGGCATACCGACTGAAAGCGTCAGCACATATAAACATGAAATATAAGCAGAAATATAAACAGTCCACCAAACCTTTCAATCGGAATGATGTTACATGTAAAAGTGTACATGTGAATGTGGCAGACAGCCAAAAAGCTCACAATCCCAAGCCCTGCTAGACTGGAACAGTGTTTGTCAAAACCTACAATGAAACTCGAGAGTTTGTTCAACTAGCTTCATTCAACAGTACACAGAAGGCTGAATAAGAACACACTTTGTGCACTTTTCCTGTTGGTCCATGTGTGAGTCATTTGAACACCCCATGCTCCGCTGGGTCACTTCAATAAACATGGCAGGTGGCTCATTCCCCAAAAATGTTGTTAGACCAAAATATCCAAGGGTATAGCTCGATTGGGCCCCCACAGGAGGGAAATAGATCTGTATCACCTTGAGATTCAGCCTTGGTCAGGTTTCATATGACTCTGGAGTTGACATTTTACTTTGCCATATACTGTAGCCTAGATAGTAGAGCATTATACAATATTTTCTCTTGATGTTGTTGCTTTCTTACGGCCCAAAATACAAAAAATGATAATAGTATTAATAAATATATTATTAACAAACACCTATAGCAAAACAAGCTACACCAGTGATTCATTTGTCACAATAGTTACATGTTGGTTTAGTGCTTGCAAAAAAAGTTAAGATAGCAGAGTGGAGCAGATGGTTGGAATGCAGTGATTCACTATGACCATAAATTCATTGATCCACTGATGATGCCATTGAGGCAAGCCATGGCTTCTTGTTGAGAACGTAGTAGTTTATGTAAATGTGGAACCAGTGTGGGCGTCACGGTGGCGCAGTGGGTAGCACAATCAACTCACAGCAAAAAGGTCGCTGGTTCGAGCCTCGGCTGGGTCAGTTTGCATGTCTGTGTTTAGTTTGCATGTTCTCCCTGTGTTTGCGTGGGTCTCCTCCGGGTGCTCCGGTTTCCCCCACAAGTCCAAAGACATGCGCTATAGGTGAATTGGGTAAGCTAAATTGTCCAAAGTGTTTATGTGTGAATGAGTGTTGTGTGGATGTTTCCCAGTGATGGGTTGCAGCTGGTAGGGCATCGCTGCGTAAAACATATGCTGGATAAGTTGGCGGTTCATTCCGCTTTGGCGACCCCAGATTAATAAAGGGACTAAACCGAAAAGAAAATGAATAAATGGAACCAGAGTATAAATAGAGATATTATAAACTTACACCTAGAGAGGTGTGATGAATGCTGATGTGCATTATTCTAAAGCTCTGAGCTGGTACTGTCATGTAGCTAGATGGAGTGAGTCTGTTATGGATATATATATAATTGGTATAATTGGTTGCTTGCATGATAATGACCTACATCACAGATACAGAGCCTGATTATATACAGCAGCTGATTATAGCTCTGAAAGCATTGATCAGTATGATCAGCGGACCGCTCGTATATTTGGGTAAAGAGAGCGAAGCAATGATCGATCTAAAGCACAGGGTATTATTTTAATTTATTTTTCTGTTGATAAATTCCTGTTAGCTTATTTCTGTCTGTAAATATGTTAAAAAATGCCTTGTTCGTGTCCATGTTCTTCATTCATTTGAATTAAACATAAATAAGATATATCTATATATATATATATTGAAGCAGATAAACTAAAGTTCTGCACCTTAAGTGGCACCAAACTTAACTGCAAAAGTACGAGTTTTTTAAAGTTTCTTACACGTCTCTCATCTGCTATTGGTCAGACAACGCCATAAACTAGGATCTTTGATTAAACTGGTGATGAAACTATAGTAGTTTTCAAACTCATGTGTTAGAACGTGTGTAAAGGAGAATCAGACAATATGACATTGAACAATTTCTACTTGTGCATTAGTATTTTACAGGAATTACTAGGTGTCACCATGAGCTGTACTTATATGGGATGACCTAAAGTTAAATTCTCTAAAACTTTCAATTCTTATAAAAAGCTAACAAAAATGGTTCATTTTGTAGATTTAATTTAAATAGGAGAGAGGAAGAAAGGCAAAAGTATGAAAGGGGTCCCTTTTTATGCCCCTTTACAAGATGTAAAAGAAGTCTCTGGTGTCTCTAGAGTGTGAATGTGAAGTTTCAGCTTAAAATACCGCACAAATAATGCTTTAAAACTCGTTGAAACTGACCGTTTTAGCCTTTGATCCAAATTGTGCCATTTTGGTGACTGTTGCTTTAAATTCAAATGAGATTATGGTCTTTTCAAATAAGGGCGGGGCTATGAAAACTGAAAATGTCAAAAGAAGTGGCTCAGAAGAAGGTAAGCTATGGAGATCACAATGTTCATTTGTGCATCCTAAATCTCAACATTTATAATGCCTCTTAGTCACTGAAATTATCTTCAGCAGGTACGGCGTGAAAACAATTCCCGCTCTAATGACATGTACAAAGAGAGAACGTCAATCAAAGTGTTTATGCAGACTGCTTTTATCAAGTGGGATTTTTACCATTAAAGACTAGCTAATCCACATGCTGTTGCCACACAACTGTGTTTAAACCTCTTAAAAAATGTGTTTTTTAAATAATGGGTCCCCTTTAAAGGTAGGGTGAGGCTATTCTTAACAACTGCTGGGACTAACAGCAGATTTTCTGGTGATTCCTTCTTTTCTCACCTCAGTGTGGGTGTGCTTGCAATTCTCATGCAGAGGAGGAACTCAGAATAAAGGGTAATATAAATCTCCATTTCTCCTCAGGTTCAGATAACAAAGTCTCTCTCCAGTTTTACTCTCTGTTTTTAAAATAGGATGTGCCCTTAAGGCTTATACACACTCAATACATCCGCAAGTTTGCTTGGGTGCGTGCAGCTAATGTGACGTCATCAGTGATGGTAATACCGGTGCTATAAATAAACGGCATTACTAACGGTGATACTTGATCAAATGAGTTACTGTTTCCCCTGTTACAACGCTGTTGCCGTTACTGACTATAAAATGTGTGTTACTATAATTGAGAACACTGAAGCAGTTTTCATACAAGCAGCGTCTCTCTCAGCCATAGGACCTCTCTTTCTCTGGGGGGTGTGTGTGTGTGATGATGTGATGATCCTCACACACCAAACCAGTGATGATGATTGGTGTGTCTGTGAACCTGGTGTAACTGAGAATGCGATGATTGGCTTAGATAGAGAACATTTACATTGTTTGCCAATCAGAGGCAGAGTACATTTACATTGTTTGCCAATCAGAGGCAGAGTAGGGCGGCACAAGCAGTCAGTCTCACACACATGCTGCCACAAAATGAGTGGCTACGCAAGTGATAACGTGAGCTCTGCTACCAAAGGAGGAGACGGAACCAAGACGTCAAAGCAAATAAAGCTTAATTTTTCTCCACCGCAAACACTTATTACACAGACAGAATTAAACTAAATAATATCTAGATATATAGCTGAGGACATGCTGCCGTTGTCTCTCAAATTGTCCCACAATGTCCCAAATGTTCAATTTATTTTATAGTTATTTGACAAATTAGATTCTTTTAAAGTAACGCAATAGTTCCTTTCTCTGATAATTAGTTACTTTTATAATTATGTAACTCAGTTACTAACTCAGTTACTATTCGTCAGAAGTAACTAGTAACTGTAACTAATTACTCATTTGTCATGACGTCATTGTGGTGTTGTGGAAGTTCGCTTTGGGTGCACATGACATCATTTCGGCTGGCGGTGTGCACAACATGTTTTGTAACTTTCTATCTGCATCCAAAGATGCACAACTTCAGGCCAAGTCTGGATGAGTTGGGTGAATGCACATTTGCCAAAACCTTTAGGAATCTAAAAGAACTGCCTGATTTTTTTTTTTAGCATCTTTGAGGAATACATATATTTTAGGCATAAGTTGTCCAAGGATTTTTAGGTCATTTATTTCTTTATTTATTTTTACTGTACATTTATTTATATTTGTTTATTTATAAATATATTTATTTATGAATATTTATATATTCATTCAATTTCTTTTCGGCTTAGTCCCTTTATTAATCTGGGGTCGTCAAAGCGGAATGAACCGCCAACTTATCCAGCATATGTTTTACGCAGCGGATGCCCTTCCAGCTGCAACCCATCACTGGGAAACATCCATAGACACTCATTCACACACATACACTACGGACAATTTAGCTTACCCAATTCACCTGTACCACATGTCTTTGGACTTGTGGGGGAAACCGGAGCACCCGGAGGAAACCCACGCAAACACGGGGAGAACATGCAAACTCCACACAGAAATTCCAACTGACCCAGCTGAGGCTCAAACCAGCGACCTTCTTGCTGTGAGGCGATCGTGCTACCCACTGTGCCACCGTGAGGCCCCAATATTTATATAATATTTATTTATTTTACTTTGCTTAAAGCTCAGCTTGGATACATAAAATATCGCCTAAATTACTAATTTAAACAACTGTACAAAAAGTAAACATAAATAAATCTTTAACTGTAGAATGCACCTATCCCAAAAGATTCCAGGAGGACATTTTGAATAAAGAAATTATATTTTGCCTAAATTCAAGTGATGTTTATTTCTATAGTGCTGCTGACAGAGGTGCTGTCTAAAACATGTTAGTGACCTTGGGAAAGATGAAGTGATCATCATAGTGAAGGTGCAGGTCCAAGTAGGTCACTGGGTGGGTTCAGACTAGCTGAGGGGATCTATGCAGGGACTCGTCTGTCACTGAGGTCTTTGCAGGAATTTGTCTTGTACTCCTGACCAGTCAATATCCTCTATGACTGTCTGGAGCTGTCTTGAACTTGTCCTCAGTGTGCAGCATTCATCTGTTCTGGATATGGGTTGGATCCAAGATTGTTTGAACCTCAGGATAAGTAGAGACAGACAGACACTGTTTAAGTTACAGCGTCTTTGTTTCCCAGGCTCTGGTTGCTTTGATTAATGCAGTCTAATAATTTCAAGGTTATGCATTTGTGTTTTGTGTGTATGCTAGTGCAAAGAGATGTATCTTTAATCTAAATTTAAAC
This sequence comes from Danio choprae, assembly GCA_903798125.1. Classification (NCBI taxonomy): domain Eukaryota; kingdom Metazoa; phylum Chordata; class Actinopteri; order Cypriniformes; family Danionidae; genus Danio; species Danio choprae. The sequence continues at coordinate 2,388,816 of CAIGQW010054451.1, forward strand.
TGAAAGAGTGTAACTGCCTCCCGAAATCTGCTGGGAGAACTGTTCCAAAATTAATAGGCACCAGATATAAAAAGGATCTACTGCCTACAGTTGATTTTGATATTCTAGGAATAATCAATTGTCTAGAAATTATTCAACAAAGTGGACATGAGGAGCTGTAAAACAGCAGGAGCTCACTCAAATACTGGAGATCTAAGCCATTCAGGGCTTTGTAAGTAATCAATGTTTTTAAAATTTACGCGATGTCTAATAGGGTAGCCATCCCTCACTGCTGACGTGGAAAGTTGTGTATGTAAGAAAAAAAGGAGGAGACTCCCCACAATTGAAACATAATTCCAACTTACCACTGGTGTCTGATGCGTTTATAAGAGATGGAGTGCTTGTAAAAGATGATGTGGTAAGCACAAAAGCAAGCTACAAAGAGCATGTGTGAGATGATACGGTAAGCAAAAACAAACAAGCCAACATTATAGGGCACATGCAAGATGATATGCGATAGGCACAGACAATCCCAAAGCTGCAAAGCAGATGTAAGAAATTAAGCAATAAGCATGAGCAAACAGGCTGTAAGGCACTTCATTGGAGTTCATTAGAGATGTAGCCAGGTCAAGTTTAGTCATCTTTGTTTCTGTAGCACTTTTACATAGTAGATTGTGTCACAGCAGCTTTACATAGATGAATAGTTGAAGATGATCCACTGAAAAGCAGCTCCATAAACCCCAACAAAGCATGCCAGAGGTGACAGTGGCAATGAGTCAAAACTCCATAAACTGATGGAAGTGGAGAACAAACCTTAGAGGAAACCAGACTCCGTTGAGGGACCAGTTCTCCCCTGGTCAAATGGAAACGGGGCAGAGTTGCAGTCTAAAAGACATTGGAGGACTTGTGAATGACGAGCTTTCATTGTGGTGAAGATGCAGGTCTAAGCAGGTCCCCGGGAATGTGTTAAGCCTAGCTGAAGGGATCTATGCAGACTTGTCTGTTACCTTGGTCTTTGCAGAAATCATTTGGTGCTATTGACTCATTGATGTTCTTTATGACTGTGTGGGGCTGTGTTGAGATTTCCTTATTGCGCCACAAATTATTTGCTCTAAATACAGGCTGGATCTAAGGTTTGTCAAAAATTGCCAACACCTGAGCCCAAGCTGCCATCTCTCCAGCACTTTGATGGCAGCCCTGAGAACTGCAAATGAATCATAACTCAATGCACTCTGATTTTCTAAATACAACCCATTTGTTTTCCATTTGATAGCAGTAGCGTAGCATACATTGTCACATTCCTCACTGACAAGCTTCTGGAATGGGCCTTAGCATTGCTTTGTGGGACAAGGAGTCCCCTGTCACCTCTGATTATCGAATATTTCGAGCAGAGAGGAAGAGGGTGTTCCTCCATCACACAGACTGCAAAGAGGTAGGTTGCCAACTCTTAAGTCTCTTAAGATTCCTGCAGAGTTTTACACCCTGGTAACCTAGAGAAGATGGGATGAATCGGCACAGAGATCAGTCTTCCACAATGTATTGGCCTCAAAGCTTAAGAATGAACTGGCCTTCAGAGATTCCTTGTAAAACCTGGTTAAGTCCCACATTAACCTACTATTTCAGGTGAACAACAGACTGAAAAAAGCAGTCAACAATCTCAGTCAGTCCAGACAATACTTCCTATTCGACTCTTGATCCCAAGGAACCCATGGAACTATGGGGCTGTTAGGATCTCTCCCTTTGAGAGGAATAGACAAATGAGAGAGAAGTGCTGCATTTATTGTTTAAAGCTGGGTCACTTTATGGCAATGTGCCCAGAGACATAGGGAAAACTCAAGTCTTGGTCTAGTGTAGGTGCCACGGGGTGAGAGTAGACATTATCCCCTGCCCCATTTTCTCTGGCCTGATCATCTGAGCAAGATCTTTTTCCTGATATTTTATCTCTCCAAATCCCTCTTAAGACCTCAGCAGTAGACAGCAACCTGCTAGGTTCTGGTTAAATCCAGTTGAAAATTGGAGGTCAGCACATCATTCAGTCCACCAAAATCCCCATAATCCTGGGCCAACCCTGGTTAACCACCCATAATCCACTGATTTACTGGATTGAGCTGATTTGGTTGTATTGAACTGGGGGTGTACTGGCTCCAATTTTGACAACAGATCCAGCCAGTCAACCAAGTGTCATACTTTTAGTCCGGATCCTTCTCCCATCCCAGCCAACAACCCAAGGCCATCTTCATTAACACTATGACCATTCCCAAGCCACAGATCACTTCCAAATTGTCCAGTATCTCTCCCGAGTTACCACAAGTCCCCCTGATTACTTGGACTTGGTTGATGTCTTCACTGCCTCCACACAGGCCCTATGGTTGTCCCATTGATCTGTTGGGGGAAGGGAGTGTCTTGTGTCTTTTTTATTTGGACTTATCACCAAAACCTCACTTACATACTAAATGCCAAGTGACTAAAAGCTAGACAAGCTAGGTGGTCACTTTTTGTTCAATCGAATTAAGTTCACCCTTTCCTCTTTACCAGGGCCCAAACTTATCAAGCCTGATGCTCTTTCAAGACGGTTCAAACATCCTGAGATGTAAATCTGCCACGAACCCATTGTGCCTACCTCCAAGATCGTGAACCCCATATTGTGGGTTCTGGAATCCTCAATCAGAAACGCACAGCAACATCAGTCTGAACCATATAATGGCTCATCTGGATGCTTTGTGATCTCTTTGTGCTCTGTTGTCTTACAGTGGGCTCACTCATCTCCACCTTGGAATTACTATCACTTACAAGCAGGTTGAGGAAGTTTTGGTGGCCAATGATGCAGAAAGATATGCAAGAGTTTGTTTCTGCCTTGAAGTAAGGAACATCAAGTTCAGCCCCAGAAACTCTTTCTTCCTCTAAAGGGTTAGGGGAGTCCCAATTCTCTTTTGGTTAGAGGCATAGAGGTAAGGGGATGGGCCATATAGCCTTTCAAACAAAGATTTTTCAGGACCACGCTACAAATGAAGGAGTTTGAAAGATTTCCCTGACTAGGAGCAAGGGATGTAAAAAACAACAACACTGCCTTTTGTTAACATTAGTACAGAGCAGTGCACTGCTCATTTCAAGTTACTAGGTAACCACTGTATCAAAGGATCTAGTTGCTGGAGTGGATGGCACCAAAAATGTGAGGTTTTCAGTTAATTCACACAGAATATTAGGATCAACACTCACCCAGTGCATTGCACTCAACTACTTGCATGAAAATGCTCATGCAATGGTGCTCACAACTTGCACTAGTGACGACATGATGACGTATGCGTGTGTAGTAGTGATGTCCAATTTCTTAGAGGAATATTTCTATCCCTACCCCTTCACACTCAAGGGCCTGTTTTAAATGACTGTTTCAAGGGCCAAGAGGAAAGGAAAAAGGTAGGGGTAGGTGGAGGGGAAAGGGTATAAAATAGAATGGGCTTAAAACAGATTTAGTTCAGTTTATTACAAATGCCTCTGTTAAAGTTCAGTTAAATTCAGTTCAGTTTCATTCAAATGTCACTTTTGAAGGCCAATCCACTGAAGAGCAACTCCCCTAAAGCGTAGCTCTGCTGGTCCCAACCAGTCAAGTCCGAGGCGACAATGGCAAGGAACCAAAAAACCCACCAATTGACAGAAGGGAAAAACAAACCTTGGGAGAAATGAGGCTTAGCCGGGGAAACCAGTTCTCTTCTGGCCAAACTTCTTGTGCAGAGCTGCAGTCTGGAAGTTGGAGGGCTTGAGAACAATAAGCATCCATGGTGATAAAGGTGCAGGTCCAAGTAAGGTACCGGGCAGGTGTTCAGGTGTTCAGCTGACATGTATTCTAGTGAAACGAAATGTGTCTTTAGTCTAGATTTAAACTGACAGAGTGTGTCTGCCTCTCGAACTCTGCTAAGAATGCTGTTCCAAAGTTTGGGTGCCATATGAGAAGGACCTATTGCCTACAGTCAATTTTGATATTCTAGGAGTAATCAATAGTCTAAAATTTATTAAAGGTAATGGACGTGTGGGGCTGTTATTCAGCAGTAGCTCAGTCAGATATTGGAGAGCTAAGCCATTCAAGGCTTTGTAAGTAGTTAATAAAATAAAAAAAATATACAGTAATTAATAGGGAGCCAGTAGGGAATAGGGAAAATTACTCCTCAAACCAGGTAGTGATGATCACCCTTTAATTTGTAGTGTTGGCTGTTTGTGTGCCATGCTTCTACCTATATACAATTTATCTTCCTATCCTGTGTCTTGCCATGTGACTGCTCACATGACATGTACACCATCAATTTAAAGAGATACACACTTAAGAGGACTAAAATGTCTAAGACAACATGTAAGGTGCTTCTCAATCTTCTATCTTGTTTTCTTGGTCCTCAGTCCTTCGTTCGACAACCTGGAAATCGATCAACCTCAGCCGTCTTGTAGGACATCTCAGTTCTGTAACTGCACCGCAAGGATGATTGCTTCCGATTTTTCCAGGTCATAAAACTGTCATATATCAATGCCTTCAAACAATTTTTACACAAACTCACTTATGATGTGAGCGTGGACATACAGCTTCCGACCATCGTAGTTTTATATTTTATATAAATGCTGTTTACACGAATGGACATACAGCTGACTTTTGACAAACATGATACAGGCCAACAACTCACAACTTTATTTATAACTAAATTTATAATATAATCAAAGCAATATTGCATAGGCAGCCATTTTGTACAAATATTGATTTGATTTTCAGTAAATAAGAAATTCCAACTATGTTTTATTGTTTACTTTCTGAACAAATCTGTGCGAACCAATGATTTAATGGCCCATTCATAAAGAAAGCATATACTTCATTCCTAATTGAATCAGCCATTTGAACAAAAAATATATATATTTCATTTTGATTCTTTAACAAGAAATCTTGAAGAATACTGTTAACTAAACTGTTTTGGTTACCACTGACTTTCATTGTGTTATATTTGACTAATATTGAAATTTGATGATCTGAAACATTAAAGTGTGATAAACATGCAAAAAATAAGAAATCAGTATGGTGGCAAAACCCCCTGTATATATATATATATATATATATATATATATATATATATATATATATATATATATATATATGACTTTGTTCTGTTCTCTGAAAGTAGAGCAGCAGGTGTATATTATAAAGCTTCCAGAATGTCTAGCCAGTCCTGTCTGCTGTACAAAACAGTCCCGCTGATGTCCTTGAACTGCCGTCACTCCATCCCATGTAGTTGCAATAGGGCCTGTGATTAATGAATCACAGAATTAGCTATATTGAGATTCCAAACTTGTTTCCAACATCTGGGAAAGAGAGGCAGAATTGTTCTCTTTTCTGGCATGCACCATGGGGCCCTGCAGCCTCAGGGTTGTGTAGGATAGAAAGGCAACCCTTCTAAATATTGCTGTTATAATGCAGTCTTCAGTATCCCACCAACTAGGAATTTTTGCTCCAGTTTTAACACAGCAACCCAGATGTCAAGAGTAGTGTCTAGAGCACTGCATGAACAGCTGCACGAACAGCCCTTTTTCTCTGAAAAGGTACAAAGGTTTGGATTCTGTGAAGTGTGATTTGCTTCATCCTGAGAATAAAGGAGCCGGGGTAAGTAATGGTCCATCATTAATAAAACTACTTGTGATATTTCGTTTCATTCATTCATTTTCCTTTGGCTTAGTCCCTTTATTCATCAGGGGTCGCCAGAGTGGAATGAACCGCCAACTCATCCAGCATATGTTTTACACATCGGATGCCCTTCCAGCTGCAACCTAGTACTGGGAAACACCCATACACTCTCATTCACACACATACACTATGGCCAATTTAGATTTATTCAGTTCACCTATACCACATGTCTTTGAACAGTGGGGGAAACCGGAGCACTTGGAGTAAACAAGAGGAGAACACGAACACGAGGAGAACATGCAAACTCCACACAGAAATGCCAACTGACCCAGCCGCGACCTTCTTGCTGATGTAACAGTGCTAACCACTTAACCACCGTGTTGCCTATTTCCCTGTTTTCTTTGGCTAAATTACATTTAAACGACCAAAAACTACAGTACAAAATTAAGAGAGTCTGGTTGACAACTAGTGAAAACCATCAACAGTAAACCTGTTCCTTAATCATGTCAGCCAGTAGCTTTCAGAACCCTGTCTGGGATGTGCCTGGAATTTGGTTGTAGAGAAATGTATTTAAATTGCCATTAGTGCAGATTGTAAAGGTTTCATAGAGTGCATTTATTTGATACGTTAAATTGTTCTCTGATATTTACATAGTAGGTAGTTGGCTTCAGTCATTTCAAAAATGTTTTATATGCTTATTCACTAGAATGAAAAGCTCAGATTTGACCATATTTGGCATAGTCTCTCTCTTTCTTTCACATTAACGCATGCACACACAGTTATGTACTCTAAAATACACATGCAAAATAATCATACTTAATTTCTCCAAAAATATATTAACAAATTGAGTAGATGCTTTGTTGACAATCTTTCCAACTGAAGTGGGAGAGAGGTTTATTTTAGCTAGAAGGAGCGAGAGAGTCAAAATGTACTCACCTTTGTATTTATGTAGTATAATAGTTAAGCTTGTTAAATTATGTGTCTGTTCACTTCATTATTGTATAAAAATGTATTTGACCTCATAATCTTTAATCAAATACCATAATGTTCCCTGGCCTCACGGTGACACAGGGGGTAGCACGTTCGCCTCACAGCAAGAAGGTTGCTGGTTCGAGCCTCGGCTGGCTCAGTTGGCGTTTCTGTGTGGAGTTTGCATGTTCTCCCTGTGTTGGTGTGGGTTTCCTCCGGGTGCTCTGGTTTCCCCCACAAGTCCAAAAACATGCGGTATAGGTGAATTGGGTAAGCTAAATTGTCCGTAGTGTATGTGTGGGAATGAGAGTGTGTGGATGTTTCCCAGTGATGGGTTGCAGCTGGAAGGGCATCCGCTGCGTAAAACATATGCTGGATAAGTTGGCGGTTCATTCCGCTGTGGCGACCCCAGATTAATAAAGGGACTAAGCCGAAATGAAAATAAATGAGTGAATAATGTTCCCTCCACCCTTTAAATTACTTTTCTTCACTTTTGGTCACATGGAATGCCTTTTGGGCCAGGGTTTTCTGTGTTCATTTGAGCGTACATTTATGTAAGACCATTGCCCCTCTAGAACATCCAAGTCTATGAATAATCAAAAACCTGAAGATAAATGGTGTTCATCTCTGGTAAAACTGAATGACCTTGGGAATGGCCTAAAACAGAAAAAATGGGAGTACTCCACACAACAGCAGTCTTATTCATCTTGATTGCCATGGACTAATGAAGCACTGCAGGTTTTGCAAGCCTAGTTCGACTGCACTGATTGGATTTTTTTCAAGCTGCTGCCACCAATCTGAGTAACTTCAGTTTCTGTAAGAATATGTGCATTCAATTCAAATCTATACAGCTTTGTCTTGCCAAAGAGGATGCTTATGGAAGTGGGCATAAACCAGACCAGGAACATACTAGCAAAGGGATCTCCTTGAGTTGCTAAAAAGAATTATGGAAAGGAGAAAAAATCCAGTGACCCAGCATCAGTATGGACTGGTCTGAGGAACATCATTATCCCCAATTCTGTGGAGAACCAACAACTGGCTGATTATCTGAATGTGTTTTACCACTGATTTGAAAATGGCAAAAACAGCTTGCTGACAGACAGGCAGCAGCTAGTGAGGCTGGGTAATTTCAAATCCAGGTCTCACATTACAATCAGCAGTGGCACCCCTCAGGGTTCTCTCCCCACTGCTGTTCTCCCTGTATACAAATTACCACACCTTTACCGACCCCTCTGTCAAGCTCCTGAAATTTGCAGATGGCACAACAGTCATCGACCTCATCAAGGACAGAGACGAGTCTGCTTACAGACAGGAGGTTAAGCAGATGAATGGCTGCTGCAGTCATAACAACCTGGTAGTCAACACGCTCAAAACAGTGGGGATTCGCTGGTAGACCTCTTTTCTATATATTTAATTACCAATGTTATTTCAAATTTATTGTCTCTTAATGTCTACACTATGATTGTACTCGTACTGTAAGCTCCTAACAACAAGGCAAGGCAAATTTATTCATTCATTTTTTTTTCGGCTTAGTCCCTTTATTATTCAGGGGTCGCCACATCGGAATGAACCGCCAACAGCATATGTTTTACGCAGCGGATGCCCTTCCAGCTGGAACCCATCACTGGGAAACCCCCATATACTCTCATTTACACACATACACTATGGACAATTTAGCTTACCCAATTCACATATAGCGCATGACTTTGGACTTATGGGGGAGATCGGAGCACCCAGAGGTAACCCACATGAACACGGGGAGAACATGCAAACTCCACACAGAAATCCCAACTGAACCAGCGACCTTCTTGCTGTGAGGTGACAGCGCTATCCACTGCGCTACCCAAACACACTTGGCAATACTTGGTTTCTCAATTGTGTTGTGGAAAAATGCACCCATTCATGGCAAATGTGTGACATGATAATTGTTCAAGGAACAGGGAATTCCCTGTCCCCCAAATTCTCCTGACATTAACCCAATTGAACATTTGTGGTTCAACTTGGAAAATCAGGCACAAGCTGCATCACCACCACTATGCAATTTAAGGGAATTTGAGCTTTTGATGTTGACATTACGGTGAGGGATATCACAGAGAGCTTTTGCCACTTTAGTAAACCAAAACCTCACTTTATGGCTGCTGTGTCATAGAACAAAGCAGCTTCTACATGTTATTGTGTTGGTTGTCATAATGTTATGCTTTATCTATGTCATCTGAGTGTACAGAAGTGAATTGAGGACACATCCCTTCGGTGAGCCAGTTTTAAGAATAATGGAGAAGGAAATAGATAGTGTAGATCTTCATAGTCTGTCTTCTGGTTAGAATGAATGGTCTGGTGGACAACCAGTGAAAAAGAATCTACAGTAAACCTGATCCCTAATCGTTTCAGTAAGGACCGTGTTTTGCTTGAAGTTTTCCATGACTTTTTGTAGGACCCTCCTGTTTTCTGTGGTTATACTGGGTGGAAGTTCACCAGGTGGTACAATATCTGTTCTATGTCTGTTTGTGTGTACAACGGTCAAAGGTGTTGATTTCCCAAATTCCAATAGTAGGATATTGCTAAATCCTTGGTGTGACATCTGTCAGATTAATGTGTCTTTGAGAGACCAAATGTTGCCATGTAGGTCTTCTATTGTCTAAGGTAAAGTGAACTCTCATGATTGGATCTATGAACTCTCTTGATAGGTAGTGTGGTTGGTTCAAAACAGTGAATGCTGATTATGGAATCTTATGATTATGGTCATCATCATTAGTTGATATAGAGTCCACCTATAAAAGTACAAACAAGGTACAAAGCAGGTTTTTATTTTTATATTCCTCTACACACTAGGTAAATACATTTTGTTGTCCAACCACTAAACATTGGCTAAAAAAGGTAGCGGTTCTTCTTCCTGCTTCTAAGTCAAAGTGTTGCATCACCATGTCACTGTCCAATTTAGTTACATACTTGCTGTTAATTTCAGAGGTTAAGTGGGCTGTATCTTACAACTCTTCTTGTCCTCTTACACTTACTATTTTTGATTCTAACTAGCATGTTTTTCCAATTTGTACTGGAAATCATTAGAACATCTGTGATGGTTTCCATTGTAGCAGAGAGCTGAATTGAGCTTGAAAAAGTGCTGCACTTCTAAGCCATCTTGGCAATATGTTGTTTTGCTACTTAAGAAACATTTCATGTTATGTAAGGGATAAAGTACATCTAGGCAATCTAAGACATCTAATAACATTACAGATTATTACATGGCTGTCTAAAATACTTGATTCTGTCAGCCGCGACATTTCAAGGTATGTTATTCCAAGATAACAACCGCTGAACTGTAATAAAGGGAAACAAGGAGGAAGTAACAGGGGAGCACATGGCAGACACACACAAAGACTAAGCCATGTGCTAAGACATGGAACAAACGTAGACACATTAAGCATAGACAAAAGAGACATGACGTTCACAAGCATGCCATTTGTGTCTGGTTTTGTGGCAAGTAGCCATTAAAAAGCAGAATAAAGTACATCCAGGTGTTTGTTTTCACAGAATAATACTCTTTAGTCTTATACAACTGCCCTCCCTAGTTGGCGGCATCTTGTGACTGAAAAATACATAGGTTAGTGTATGCACCATTCAGCCTAATGAGCTAGAGCTGACGGAGCATACACTAACTTGCGCATTATTCAGTCACAAGTTGGTATGAAACAGTAAAAAAGAGCATCATGACAGACAAACACATACAAATGAATGAGAATGTAAGTATATGGATGGGAATATAGGCAAATACACTGATGGTGAAGGTGATTTAAAGTTCCTGGATGAGCCTGTGTTATTCAGCAGAATAATATACCTTTGAATGTTGTGACTGATCAATCAGAACTGAGTATTCCAGACACCCGTGTAATAATAATATATAACATAAAACTGATAATATGTAATGTATAACAGATAGCATATTTGCTTACTATTTCAGTAAAAACAATATCAGGTTTTAAGTATTTAAAAAATAAAGGTTTTGTTACATTACAGATGTCTTTACTGTCGCTGTTTATTTATGAATAAAAGTAGCTTGCCTAATTTCACAGACAAGGATTAAATCTGGCCTCAAAGTACGTCTGAGTTGTTTCAAGTGAAACAAACTTCCACCTACTTATTCTAAAATATGTTAGTGCCTTGGTTTTGTCTCAAGATGGGCACCAGTAATTGATATTTCCTAGCCACAGAATAAATCTTTCTTAAATGAACAAATAACAACCAATTCAATCATTACAGCATTTAATCATGTTTGTTAATATTAGTTATTAGACGGCTGTCTGGAATACTTGATTCTGATCGGTCAGTTGCGACATTCCAATGTATGTTATTCCGAGATAACAACCATTAAATAACACAGGCTCATCTGTGAATATGTTCAAATCCATATACTTACATCCACATTCATGTGTATCTGCTTGTCTGTCATGCTACGTTTTTTTGTTTGACTGTGAATGGATAATGCGCAAGTTTGTGTATGCTCCATCAGCTGTTTTCATGTCTGTCAGCTTTGCTTTTGATTAAAGAATCAGTAAACTATTATGGCTCAAAATGGTTTTGTGTCAATTTTTTATGTTTTAAGGCAAGCAGCCATGTAAAAAGCAGGATGATATAAGTACTTTTTTGATAGCTTAATGAAAATATAGTCATTCTTTCAGAGCCCTGTAACTTCGGTTTTGTTTTTTCTTGTTTTAGTCGCTGCTTCTGTCTCTGGCTGTACACTCCCGTGTGTTTGTCTTTTGTTGTGAGCTTGCAGATTTGGGGTGAGCTTGAGTTGCGTGCCCTCTCTCTTTTGTCTTTTGTAGAGGGCATGCGTTCTCAGGCGAGCATTATCCGTGTGTTGTCTTGTCCTTGTTAATAGCATTTTTAGCTGGTGAGAATACTAGTGTTTTAATCATTTTGGCCTTCACTGTACAAATATTAAAATTTGTATGTTTTATGAAACATAATTGGAATTTAAAACAAAATTGGATTTTAAAACAAGACTGTAAATAAGACTTTGGTATTTGGTACAAGCAATTATGGTAAATATAGATTTTACAATTTCGTTGTCCACAAGGTATCAAAGAAAAAAGTTTGCATCTTATAATCAATCAATCAATCAATCAATCAATCAATCAATCAATCAATCAATCAATCAATCA
>CAIGQW010054451.1:2415460-2427482 GCA_903798125.1 Danio choprae
GGATGCCCTTCCAGCTGCAACCCATCTCTGGGAAACATCCACACACACTCATTCACACACATACACCACGGACAATTTAGCCTATCCAATTCACTTATACCGCATGCCTTTGGACTTGTGGGGGAAACCGGAGCACCCGTAGGAAACCCACGCCAACACGGGGAAAACATACAAACTCCACACAGAAATGCCAACTGACCCAGCCGAGGCTCGAACCAGCGACCTTCTTGCTGTCAGGTGAACGTGCTACCCACTGCGCCACCATGAGGCCCTGGTTAAGGATTTTGTAAAGTTTATTTATTCTGATATTGTGTCCATAACTCCTCCCTGCTTTGTATTTTTATGTCTCGTTGGCTGTTGGTCATCACCAATGTGTTTTTTAGTCAGAACTCATTTCACACAGAATGATTTTGAATTGCCGACAGGTCCAGATATTTAGCATGCCAAACATTTCACGGGTGTTGGCAACCAATTGGCGATTCTCTCAGATTGCGCCTTTGATCATTTACATTGCGTAATTGTTGCCCGTGTGAATGAGCACCGATTTCAGCCATTTGTCAGCGATTTCACAAAACCTGCCTGCGAAAATCATGCACTGTGAGCTGGACATAAAGGTGGGAAATTAAGACTATAAAATAGTTCACAAATCCTGTAAAAGGGAGAAGTTATATATTTGGCAAGTTATAGAAAATCATCTAGCGAGTAAAACACAAAGGGGAGTTTGTAAATATTAAGAAATGTCTGTTGATTTCTTCCAGTCATGAGGTGATTTTGTAGGATGGATAAATACATCTGCGTTAATAGTTCTTAGAAATATCAAAAGTTCACCCGCTCCTGCATAGATAGATGACAATTGTACATTGGACACTTGGAAGACTGAAGTAAAGATCATAACAACAAATCTGCCTCTGACTGCAACTTAGACAACAAGACAAATTACTCTCAGATCTATTGTGATCCGCATCTCATTTGATTGTGTGGTTGACCTCTCTTACTTCTGTGAAGAAAGAAGCCTGTTATGTGTCTAATGTGAAAATAATTGTTGGTTAAATGTGGAAATATAAAAGAATAGTGCATTAAAAATAATTCCACTTTGTTCTGGCCCGTTCTGTTATACATGTTTGATATTGACTGAGTTAGTTTCCCTTGTATTCCACAGATTATTGGGAGGTCGAGGAAAGTTGAGACATGTATGTGTCTCTCTTAATGTTTATTTCCTGCTTTCATGGCACATGCTCTGCAGAACAGGGCAGTCCACAGGCGTTTTCGGGGTACCCCCCTCAAAAAAAAAGTTACATCCCTCAAAAAAAAAGTTACATCCCTCATAATTAGTCATAAAACAAATAATAGCTATTATTAGTCACATGCACCTATTGTTTTGTTTTTGTTGTGTTCCTAGTTTTTCTTTGTTTTATTTTCCGCTATTCAGATGTCTCAATGGATATTATTCACCTCCGCCTGTTTAAGTTTAAATAATCAGTCTGTGTATTTAGGTTAGGCCTCACAGTGGCGCAGTGGGTAGCACGTTCGCCTCACAGCAAGAAGGTCTCTGGTCGCTGGTTCGAGCCTCGCCTGGGTCAGTTGGCGTTTCTATGTGGAGTTTGCATGTTCTCCCTGTGTTGGCGTGGGTTTCCTCCGGGTGCTCCGGTTTCCCCCACAAGTCCAAAGACATGCGCTATAGGTGAATTGGGTAAGCTAAATTGTCCGTAGTGTATGAGTGTGAATGGGTGTGTATGGATGTTTCCCAGAGATGGGTTGCAGCTGGAAGGGCATCCGCTGCGTAAAACATATGCTGGATAAGTTGGCGGTTCATTCCGCTGTGGCGACCCCAGATTAATAAAGGGACTAAGCCGAAATGAAAATGAATGAATGAATGTATTTAGGTTTTCTCAGTATGTCTTTCAGTTGCCAGGTATTGTTAGTTTGTTGACATCGGTTGTTTGTCTGTTTCTGTTCATGTTCCTGGATTCCTTGTGCTACATGTTTGCACTATTAAACCTATTTATGTTTTACATACCCTGTCGTACACTTGTTTCTTCCTGTAGGCTGCAGCACATCAACTTTACAGAATAACCAGCAAAAATATTAAGTACAGCGGCATTTGTGTATCCTGATTTTATGAACTGTATGGACAGAGCCCTTGAGTGAGCTTTGTCAACTATGCTGAGTGGGTTCTGGTGTTAAGCAGATCTTTTTGGACTGTTGGAATATTCGAGGATTACACCAGTCTCACTCAAGACATATGAAGAATACATGAAGTATACTTCAAATGAAATTGAACTGAACCAAAATTACGTAATATGAACAAAATCCTTCTGTAACAAATTTAGTTTAGTTTGTTTTTGGTTTCTAAACACCTCCAAGCTTCCATTGATCCGATTGTGTTATTATGCATCCGGTGGGTGTTCCCCTCGCTCTACAAAAAACCAACACTAACAGTTCTAAAGACTTTTTAGCTCCAGGATCTTAACAGCGAGTCTCTGATGCTAGAAATAACAAAATAGACATTGCACTTCAACATTCAACAGGGGACCAAAGACATTTGAACAAATGTACATAATTAAGATTATGGTGCTAAAATAAATAGTAAAATAAATCTTATTCTTTTTTCTTTTGATTTAGTTGGATTTGTTGTGAGGCTAATGTATATTTTTACATTTTTACATTTATATGTATTTTTTTTTCTATAGGCTTATAGTTATATTATTATTACTGATGAAGGCAGGGATCAATATGTTGTTATTATTATAAATATAAAAATAAAATGTTATTTCATTATACATATGAATATTAATGTCAAGCCTAAAACCTTGATAGTAGTAAAACTAAATTATTTAGCATTTTAGCTTGTTGTCTGAATATTTGTGCAGTGGTCATAATAGATACATATAAGTCTAGAGATTCATTTAAATTAAGTCACAATTGTGCAGAAAGGCTGTGTGTCGGTGTTTTTGTTTCACCCTCAGTGTCGCTGCAGTCTATGAAGGTCCCCTGTTGGATAGGTAAACATTGCTCAGAGCTTCTGGTACCCACTTGACTTGTTTTATTAAATGCTTATTTTCAGTGAAATTATTAAAAAAGACAATTAAAAGAAAATTTTGGATGTTGTTTTTGTTTTTACAAATGATCCGAAAGCCCGGTCCCCTTTTGGTCAATGTAGAATGAAAATGCTATGACTTGCTGAATGCTGGCCCATCTGTTTTAGTGGCCTTGCTACCATGGTTTTCCATCTTATGGTGCATTGTGGGTATGCATTTGCTTGAGACCCCGTTGGCACTGGGGACACCACAAGCTGTGAGTGTAATGATTTGGGGTGGCAACAAAGGGTTGGATTATAATGGTCAGGTAGGCAAGGTTTAAACAGGGACATACAGTAGCATGAAGATAATCCATGGAACAAGGAACAAAACATGGGGCCTCACGGTGGCGCAGTGGATAGCACGTTCGCCTCACAGCAAGAAGGTCGCTGGTTTGAGCCTCGGCTGGGTCAGTTGGCATTTCTGTGTGGAGTTTGCATGTTCTCCCCGTGCTGGCGTGGGTTTCCTCCGGGTGCTCCGGTTTCCCCCACAAGTCCAAAGACATGCGGTATAGGTGAATTGGGTAGGCTAAATTGTCCGTAGTGTATGTGTGTGAATGGGGGTGTGTGGATGTTTCCCAGTGATGGGTTGCAGCTGGAAGGGCATCCGCTGCGTAAAAAACATGCTGGATAAGTTGGCAGTTCATTCCGCTTTGGCAACCCCAGATTAATAAAGGGACTAAGCCGAAATGAAAATGAAAGAATGAACAAAACATGGCTAAACAATACAGGGAACACTTAGAAATGCTCACTACAGGGAAACGAGACTCAGCACAGATATCATTGTGTGTGGTGTGTATATAGTCCAAGTAATCAGTCCTGATCAGCTTAAGCTGTTTATGTATAATCAGGAGGTGAACTGAAACAGGTGTGTGACTGCAGGTCATGAAGGGAGTTGTAGTTCGGTAGAATGACAGGGATGCAAAGGCAACATTGCTGGTGATCATAACAGTGAGGTCTTCATCATAATTGAAGCATGGTGAGTCCCACCTGTATTATTTGTGTGGTATTGGTAGAGAGATGGTGTATAAGGGATTTTGAACATTGGAATTCAAAATACGGAAACATCTGGGTGTCTGGAAAGGTCTGACAGGTGATTTAAAATAGCCTGCTGTTAGATGCAGGAAGGTCATCTGTGTCATTTAGAAGGTTGTCATCACATGGTGGCAGTGCCTGTCAAAATTTTGACTAGTCCGTGGTGA
The DNA here is from genome assembly GCA_903798125.1 of Danio choprae. Lineage (NCBI taxonomy): Eukaryota > Metazoa > Chordata > Actinopteri > Cypriniformes > Danionidae > Danio > Danio choprae. Next base: position 2,419,739 of record CAIGQW010054451.1, read on the forward strand.
CGTGTTTAAAGGGATGGCCAGAGAGTCTCATACTTGATCTTGATCCTCAGGTGTCTGAAAATTAGTAAAGGCCCAATGTGATATAGCAAGCCTTTGACAATGAAAAAGCATCCACCGGAGGCATGCACACAGAGTATAGCAGAGTCGTGGGACCAGCTGTCATGCAGCTGTGAGCTGTCAGCTCAAGTTGGAGTCTCTCAGAAAGGTGGGTTGGCATCAAAGTGAGGTTAGTTCCAGTAGCCACCAAAGCTTCCCATCTCACTTCTCAATTTAGTTGCTAGATGGAATTTATTGGTCACAACCCATCTTTCAATCAGTCTGATACAGTCTTTAGCAGATGGTGCTTACCTCAGAAAGTGCTTATCTCAGGAATTCTTGGCAGAGCTTTTGTCTTTGAATTGTGCAAAGTTTGTCTCCTTGTCGAATGAGAGCTTGTACATTAGCTTTGAGCTGTTTGCAGATAGCCTTCACAGGTTCTGACCCAGACGGCCTTTGCCTGGAGTTCAGTCTTTGCTCTCACGAGAAGAGTTTCAGCTTCTTGCAGCTTGTTATTTAGTTTATCTCTGGTTTCATTATCGAATAGTTTTCCATGCTTTGTGTCTACACAGAGGTCTCTTAGAGCACTTTGCAGTCCTTACTCTTTTCCAATTCTTTTCATCTTATCTCCGGCTCTGCTACTGTGTCTGCAATGTCAGCTGGTTAGTCAGCTTTGAGCTTGTGTCCGATACTTCTAGGAAACCCATGCAAACATGGCAAAGCAAACCCCACGCAGAACTCAAACCAGTGACCTTCTTGCTGACAAAAACAAATCAATGCAGACAACAATAATTATTTTTCTAACATTTTTTTATATTTGTTATGCTTGTTTTAATGTGTGTGTGTGTGTGTGTGTGTGTTTTTTTTTTACCTAGTTTTGTACTTGTCTTGGCATTCACTGTGGACAACAAAGAAAGAACTTAATTGCGCAGGGAAGCTTGTTTTCCTCACAGTCTGCTTGACAAATGTTTTGAATATAATTGAAATAAAGAAGGTCAAAACAAAGAAAAAGAGCGGAAGCAAGAGCCAAGCTTACTACCACTGCGAGGTTTTGTAACCTGGCATTTAGAGTAGAGTGTTTTGAGTTGTAATGCCAAGAGAGGTGGAGAGATGACTGGGCCTAACAAACACATCATAAAGTGGAGAGGCTCTTTTGTCGTCTTTGGTGCTTGGATTATTTGCTCTGTGCTAGGCTTAGTTGTAGGCTTCAGGTTACCAAAGTAAATTTTACCCACCTAGACCCACAAAACATGCCATGAGGCAGCACTCGAGTGAGGAAGGTCAAAAGCTGTTTCCATCCATCTATTTTTATGCGCATTTTGGATATGCACCTAAAAAAATGGTTGATGGAAACCATAAACTTTTTATTTGATAAGAAAATCTTCCAGTATGCGCATTAAAAAAAGTCATGTGATTTTGTTATAAGACATCATGTGGTAAAAAGATGTGTGTGCATGGACAAACCAGCAGGCTGACCACATTGTAAAACATCTGAAATGTTGTTTTGGTCTTTCTAAACCATCTTTAACCATTTTAGTATTAGTGTTATTATATTATTAATTACCGAATTGTCAAGAGCATCTGTCCTCCGCGTCTCGCCTTCAAGCACCACCACACAATTATTGTGTGTCGGCATTTATCTCCTGAGGTGCAAGTCATTTATTAAAGAAAGAAAAGATCATGCAGCTTCTCCTACCGCTGCAAATTTCATTTTCATTTTTGATATTTGGCGGCAGTTAATCAGGAAGTGACGATTTTGTTCTCTTTGACTCATTGGATGGAAGCGCTGCTTTTTTCGCAAATCTTTTATGTGATATTCCAGTTTTGCGCATAAATTTAATTCGCATCTTTGGATGGAAACATGGCTACAGATTAACTGGCAGTCAAAAGTAAGTTTCGTATGATGTTGCACGGAACCACTTAGAGGCTGCAGAGTGAGAATGTGCACCCTACAAATGTGGGTACACTGTGCCAGAACCAATAGAGAGTTATTAGCAAAGGTCATTTCAGCGTGTCAGTTAACCAGCTAGCTTAAATTAATCAGATTTCACACAGTTATCTAGACGATTAATTAGCACTTACATTTTTTAATGAAAGTCTGTTTCTGTCTTAGGCCGGACATACACTGTGCGACATCATTGTAATTTCAGCAAGGTACCAAATCACGCTGTATGGGAAGATTTATGTGCTTACACAATACAGTCTGATTGTTCAGCAGTGGCTGCACTGCTCACACTGTGTATATGACATTAATACGTCACACCGGCTTCTTCTTTTTTGTTTTATAGTGGTTGGAAAACAGCATATGATGTATTTATGCCACCTAATGGGAAGGAGTGGGAGGCTTGGGTGGAAAGGAAAAAATTAAAAACCACAACAACAATTTTTTTTCATAATCAGGGGTGCGTTTGCCCACCAACAATGTAACTCGCGGCTGAACTGCTGTAGTATGATGCATCATTTGGGAAAAGAATGGAGTGTTTCATTCATTAATTCATTTTCCTTTGGCTTAGTCGCTTTATTCATCAGGGGTCACCACAGCGGAATTAAAGGTTAGCTTATCCAGCATATGTTTTGCAAGGCGGATGCCCTTCCAGCTGCAACCCAGTACTGGGAAACATCCATACACACTCATTCACACACATACACTACGGACAATTTAGTTTATTCAGTTCATTTATACCATATGTCTTTGGACTGTGGGGGAAACCGGAGCACCTGGAGGAAACCCATGCAACCACAGGGAGAACATGCAAACTCCACACAGAAAGGCCAACTGGCCCAGCCGGGACTCGAACTAGCGACATTCTTGCTGTAAGGCGACAGTGTTAACCACTGAGCCACCATGTCTCCCTTGACGAGTGTTTCCCAAAACATAAATTGTAGCCTACTATAAATTCAAATCATGATTTATCCTATAAATTTTGTTTTCACAAGCTTGGAGACATAGTTTCCGCTTTTAAATCATAGGTCACTTATAGCTTTCGTCATGAGCCACCGCTGTGTTTAAAATGGCATAAATGATTTCAGTGTACCACAAACGGAGCGCGTTTGTTAATATGAAGATTGCTAAAACTGAACTGTAAAAAAAACTTTGAAAGCAAATTATACGTAAGAGAGATTTAATCTTTAGTTCAAGAGTTCACACTTAGCTGATGATTGGTTATAAGCTTGTTTGGCATGAGAGCCCTAAGCTCAAAAGATCCACGAGCCCTGGGCTTCCTCAAGAGCCCTGGGGGGTTGACCTCAGGTAGATCTCTATAACTCCCCCGCTTATTGTAGCTAATGATGAATGCTTTATGAGGGAAAAATATTGTAGGCTAACAACTTGACTATGGTGCCAATTTGGTTTAGTCAATTTACTTATCACGCATGTCTTTGGAAGGTGAGGGGAAATCGGGGAACCCGGGGGAACCCCACACGAGCATGGGGAGAACATGTAAACTCCGCACAGAAACGCGACTGGCCTAGTAAAGATTAGAACCAGTGATGTTCTTGCTGTGAGGCAACTAACCACTGGACCGCCGTGCTGAACGATCTAGGAAAAAAGGGGGGAGGAATAGGGGAGAAAGGGGCGATTCTTGGTTATTTATAGTGACTTAGGAATCATCTGATTGGAGAATCATGTGATAGCTAATGCGGGTCCAGTCGTAGTCAATCATAAGAAATTAGTTTAGAAATAAGCTTCACCTATTATTATTTTTTTAATCATTCCAAGTTTAAATGTTGGAACGTTCAAATTGAATAGGGCATAAGGGGGATAACTGGGAATCGAACACAACCAGGAAATCAACAAACTATGTTTGTAACGACAAAACTTGCGACCTTAGTTAGCTAATGATGGTTTTCAGAAACGCACCCCAGATTTGTATCTCGCAAATATATGAACTGAATATCACACACTTGTAAATTGTTTCTGTGTGTTCTGGAATATATGCTTTAATATTCCACCATCATACCCCTATGAACCCAAAAGTGTGTGTGCCTGTTTGCACAAAACAGGCACAAACACTGAGTTCAACTCAATCTTTTAATAGCTCTGATTCAACTGTGCGATTTCCTCACGAGGGCTGACCAAAATTTCTGACATGTCAGAAAACCATCCGACCATCCGATTACCCATCAGGAGAGTTTAATCGCCTCTGTTCCCCCTGTACACTGCATGAACACAGCACAACAGATGATGTAGGACAAACCTGAAATTTAGCCCGATTTAAAGATAGGACTAAAAATTGCAGTGTATGTCTGACATAGTAAATTAATCGCTTAAAATATCTGTACATTTCTTCAGTCTCAGAACTGAGACTTCTTATCAACATTGTGACTTTGTCCTATTTTAAAGTAACCCTACAATTATATTTGAGCAATCCCATCATTATGGATGTGACCTTTGCAGTAAAAACCACAGAGTTGTGAGATCAGAAAAATATAAATCTGTAAACATTGTGTATTAAATGAGGAAAATAAACATCCGTCAAAAAAAAAAAGTGTATATATGCGAGTTTACAGTATACAACATACTTTGTAGAAATTCTGTGAATTAAACTGCACAACTCAAAAGAAACAATGCTAATCAAAAGGATAAGAGTGTGCTCACTATACGCTTATTTCGCATGGCTGCCATTTAAGAAAAACGAAAGCGAGGCTGAGGTGGGAAGAAACCCGAAAGTAAAGGACCAGCACTGTAAACAGTGCAACAGCACGCTGTGGACTACAAACCTCCAGCTGTTGCCGCGATTTCAAAGTGCAGATATGGTGTGAACATCACTTAAATATCATTCAGTTAAGTTTAATTTAAACAATTAAAAGCGTATTAGGCATCAAACAAAGTCACAATCTCTTTAAGAGTAATACACTTAAGTGTCTTCAGTTCATGGCACCAGGTAAACACCATGGGGACGCTTCCCTGCTTCGGCCTATGTAACCCGGTGAGTGATAAAACAATGCAGCAAACAGATACACGGTGTCACGATCGTTCTCTCTCATGAAGGCACAGGGACACGGGAATTATCAAAAATACACGGATTTATTAACATTACACTCACTGGACCATCGACACACAGGAGTCATGGTGTGCCGACAACATGAAATGACGATCAGGCTGACATATAATACCAGACAAAGGACTAAACCAAACACAGGAGTATAAATACATAGGACATCATTGAACTAATTACACACAGGGGTGAGACACAGATGAAACTCATGAACACTAACAAACGGCGGGAAAACAGAACAAAGGAATCTTATGACATAACAAAAGCACATGGAACACTGGGCATGGGAAAACACAAGGCAAATAGAAAATGACAGAACAGTCACCTGACACACGGACACTAGATCGTTTTAAACCCCCGAAGATCAGTTGATTCATCAGCGGATCGCTAGTCTGTGTTTGCACTCGGTAAACATCGGTGACGTGCGGTGAACTGATGACCTTCACGGCCAATCACAGTGATTTCTGTTGAGCACTGGTGAACACAATGGCAAATCAGCTGTGTTTTAAGAATGCGCTCAACAGCGCTTAAATATTAGCGGGAAATGGACGTTTTTTAAATATTTCATTATCGTGACAAGTCTAATATAGTGAAAGAATCAGTTCATTAACTTGAGTTTGATAAATGGAATCTAAAACGTGTGTTTGGGACAGATAACGTTAGCTATCTAGTGCCATTTCCCTTAACTTAGCTAAAAATGAGGTCCGATATCCCTTTTTATTTTCACTATCCATTCAGAACGGACCTTCAGGTCACTCAGAAAGCGGTGAAATTATACATTTGTGTCACTTTCTCTTCGCTGACAAGAGATACAGACAACCAGGTACACAACATTCCTGTGTGACTACAGGCGATACTTCCGAGTTTCTTCCCACCGCAGCCTTGATTTCACTTTTAAAATGGCGGCTGCGTGAAATCAGTCTATAGAACAAAAATTCTTCATTCATTCATTTTCTTTTCGGCTTAGTCCCTTTATTAATCTGGGGTCACCACAGCGGAATGAACCGCCAACTTATCCAGCATATGTTTTACGCAGCGGATGCCCTTCCAGCTGCAACCCATCCCTGGGAAACATCCATACACACTCATTCACACACACACACACACACTCATTCACACACACACACACCCAATTCACCTATAGCGCATGTCTTTGCAATTGTGGGGGAAACCGGAGGACCCGGAGGAAACCTAGAACAAAAATGATTGCTTTTATTTTATTTGACATTTTTGCATTTATGAGGGAAAAGCTTGGTTATGTATGTGACATATGTGAAATATAATTGTTTGAAAACATTGACATTTTTGAGTATTTTTACAGTACTGTACAATACAAGCCAACTCAAAAAACTTAGAAAGGGTTTTGCTGTTTTGGTGAATAATATTTTTCATGCCAATGTTGGCATTTGCATGAATTGCTTATTTAGACATTGTTGATGTGTGGTAGAATGATATTTCTGTAAATGATATTCAAATCAAAGTAGACTCTTGCTTCTTGATTTAATGTCACACAGCTTGTTTTACATGCTAATAGCATGTGGGGAGAGTAAATTATTAAAATACACTGAAATTTGCCTGGGTCTGTGTTACTGGGTGTCATACATAAATCCTAAAAACAAAAAAATGTATTGTAATTTTCTCAGAGATAGGTTTGGAATCATGAGAAATAAAGTAATCCATCTCTCTTGGCCATAAGAGGCCTGAACTCATTTGTTTCCATCAGTTATGCATTATTTAGCCATGTCTTAAACATCAGCAGTGTGCTGTAATGAGATCTACAGTAGAGCTGCCTCATTCCACAGTGCTGGTGTTTACATGCACCATTTCTTTTTAACTCATTCATTCATTCATTGTCTTTTCGGCTTAGTCCCTTTATTAATCTGGGGTCGCCACAGCGGAATGAACCGCCAACTTATCCAACATATGTTTTACCCTTCCAGCTGCAACCCATCACTGGGAAACATCCATACACACTCATACACTACGGACAATTTAGCCTACCCAATTCACCTATAGCGTATGTCTTTGGACTGTGGGCAAAACCGGTGCTCCCAGAGGAAACCCACGCCAACATGGGGAAAACATGGTGAGGTGATCGTGCTACCCACTGCGCCACCATGCTGCCCTTCTTTTTGACTGAATCACATGAATTACATGTTCTCTTAACATTGTAATCTGATTCAAAAATCTGTTTATATTACATTACGATTAAAACATTTGCGCATATGCTCTGTGCGTGTGACATCATACCACCCTTTACACCAGTCTGTATGGACGTGACACCAACAGAGCAATAAAATAAAAGTGTACTAAAACATGTTTTCTAAATATTATACTCTGTATTTGGCATGCAAATAGGCTATGTGTGCAAGAAAGCAAGCTGCATGATTTTCCGTCTGCACATTGAAAGGTGTGTCTTCTTATAGCATCAACTCATATCATCAGCAGCAACTGATTTCAAAAGATAATTACTGATTATGAGTCAATGGAGTAGTTTTCTTCATTTTGGAGACATTTTGGATGTATCAGGGTGTTAATAGACAGACGCGTATGCCAGTCTAGGGCCGGGAGCGGAGTTATGCATATAATGAAGCGATAAAATGAAGCAATTTTCATTTTGCTTTAGAATGACTAAAATAGTGATGACTAATCCAAATGAATGTCCAATAATAATAATAATAATAATAATAATAATAATAATAATAATAATA
>CAIGQW010054451.1:2429357-2444881 GCA_903798125.1 Danio choprae
ACCTCACAGTAACCTGTTGTGTGTTATTAATGTCTACACCTACCCCAGCCATAAACCCAACCTCACAGTAACCCCAACCCTAAACCCAGCCTACTTGTGGCATAAGTCCCTCCCACTTGGGTGTCATCCAGCCTACTTGAGGTGTAACACCCAAAGTGTTAGCATATGCCAAATAATAAGAAAATGCTTTGCTTACCTGAATCACCGACCCTGTCTTCTTCTTCCTTCATCTCAGAAGAACTTTATCACAATGATATAGTTCATGCATAAATACATATAAACGTTCATACGTTTAAATGTAAATGTTAAAACCTTTCAAGATTTAAGATGCTGATGACGTTATGATGTTACATGTCTTAACAGTCTTGTAAAAAGGGTCCATTGGGTAAATTTGTATGTATCCAATGTGTGCACCCAATCCTGCAACATTTACAGCATTAACAATGTTTCTCGTATTGTCAGTGGTCACTTAAGGTTCCACTTTTCTACCGCCTCTTCTCAGCTAGTGTGCTGCACATCCACTGGCCTCGTTTGTAAAATTGGGCTTTTTATTTCCCACTCAGAGTTGATGAAGTGAGGTGTCACTGTGAGATAGCTTTCGGTAGCACGGGAGGTCCATTCATTGTTGATAATGCAACAGCGGGTACAGTGACAACTCGTGTTCAATCACTGCTCTCATGTGTGTGTATTGAGAAAGGACCACGGACTGGCTTATGTGCACGCTAGATGGGTCAGTGTTACATGGCTTGAGCATTTTGATAAATGCTTTTACTTGTTTTAATAAATAGATAAAGCCGGGATGGGGCAGCACGGTGGCTCAATGTTTAGCACTGTCACCTTATAGCAAGGAGGTCGCTGGTTCGAGTCCCGGCTGGGCCAGTTGACATTTCTGTGTGGAGTTTGCATGTTCTCCTTGTGTTCGTGGGGGTTTTCCTCCGGGTCGTCCAGTTTCCCCCACAGTCCAAAGACATGCACTATAGGTGAATTGGATGAACTAAATAACCGTAGTGTATGAGTTGGCCACGCCCACTTATTTACATATCGCGGTATACACAGAATAAAAAAATAACTTATGGTACACATTTCATTCTGCTGTAACGATATATATCGTCATACCACCCAGCCCTAGTATAAATGTAGTAAATCACATTCATGTCTACCTTGATCACTGCAGAGTCCATGCTCTCTCTCAATGACACCCCTGGCTTCATTTTCGGCAAGCTGATGATATGGAAATGTGATTGTAAAGTACTTCGTCAAAATATACTGACATGATTGACTTGTTTTGCTACTACAGATTATTTCCGCATGTCAGAACAATACTAAACAAGTTTTAAATGCTTTAATGCAGTGGCTCTGTCTACCCTTTTTAAAGCGTCACCTGTGTTTTAACCAATCATCATGAGTTATGTGGTTGTCACACCCCTACACAAACACACACATGCCAGTAATCATTAGTTATGTGCCCCACTCCCCTCGCAACACACACACCAGAGCAGGTCCTATGGATAAGAGAGCCTACTCTGATGATAACCACTTCAGTGAGCTGAATTGCAAATTATATATCAATTATATAATGCCACATTTTATTGTCATGGTAGCGGCATTGTAACGATGGAAACAGTAATTAGTTTGATTGCTTATTATTGAAAAAAATAATTATGTTAGTAACGCCATTTATTTATAATGCCGTTATTCCCATCACTGCTGATGACTGGCACATCTGGATGATGTTGTCTGATATGTGTTAGCATGTTCGCCATATTTACATATACAATTACAAACTACAAAATTTCACCAAGGGCCTCACGGTGGCGCAGTGGATAGCACGTTCGCCTCACAGCAAGAAGGTCGCGGGTTCGAGCCTCGGCTGGGTCAGTTGGCGTTTCTGTGTGAAGTTTGCATGTTCTCCCCGTGTTGGCGTGGGTTTCCTCCGGGTGCTCCGGTTTCCCCCACAAGTTCAAAGACATGCGGTACAGGTGAATTGGGTAAGCTAAATTGTCCGTAGTGTATGGGTGTGTATGGATGTTTCCCAGAGATGGGTTGCAGCTGGAAGGGTATCCGCTGCGTAAAACATATGCTGGATAAGTTGGCGGTTCATTCCGCTGTGGCGACCCCAGATTAATAAAGGGACTAAGCCGAAATATGAATGAATGAATGAATAATTTCACCAATATTTTATACATTTTTTGTTTCTCCTCAATTTTGCTCTTTTAAGTTTTTTTTTTATTTAATAATTGTCCCTAACATATAAACTTGGGTGTACTAATTTTAAACCATTATCATAAGTTATTTTGTTAGATGAGCTCCAGGTTTGGCTTCAGTACTGACTAATTTAATGTATATGCACAAATATAATATTGTAAAGCATCCTATAGAAAATATTATTTTAAATAAGAGATTTGTGAGGGGTGTACTCATATGTTGAGCACTGTATATGTGTGTGCATGTGTTTCTATTTGCACAGAGCTTTCCTAGTTAAAAATATAAATATAAAATAAAAACGAATATCAGATTCGTTCAGAAAATGTGGATTTTGTTTTGTTAAGCCCTTTTCTCCTCCGTATCTCACAGAATTGATCCTCTCCAGTTACTGCCCACTCCGGGCAGGACTTGAACCGGTGATTCCAACATTGTGGACGTTCTACGAGGTTAAATACCACAGCTGGTAGCGTTTATCACTAGAGTGAGGTTTACCTGCACAGGCCTTACTTGCTGGCCCCTGTTGCATTGATCAGCCGAGTCGCAGAAGTGAAGCTCTCCATTCCAGTTACGTTTTAGTGTGAATGTAAGGGCTGATGAAGCTACACACTCGAAAAAATATTTTTTGTTGCTTGTTCAAACTACTTTTACATGGGGAGAATATGCAAACTCCACACAGAGACGCCAACTGACCCAGCCGAGGCTCGAACCAGCGACCTTCTTGCTGTGAGGCGAAAGTGCTACCCACTGCGCCACCGTGAGGCCCGTAAAAAATAATAAGTTAACTTAATTCCTTCAGGTTTTACTAACACAAATTGATTGTGTGTAACCCATCTTTTTTTTACAGTGCATGTGGCTCAAATTTACAGCTAATTATCCAAAAGACCAAAGGCAAATATAGTTCATTTGTCTTGCTAACATCCATGACTTGTGAGTTACTATGTAATAAGTTAGCATACATTTTAAGGCAATACATCTTAGGCATACAGGCTAACTTAATGGATAAAAACAGCTGTATAGTAAAAATACATCTCTCTTTTTTGTGCAGTAATAACAATGGAATGAGACAATTGCCTGAAAGTACTGAACTACTGAAATGTATTCAATATTTTGTATAAATGGCTTTCTCTTTGCTTATGAGAGCTTCAAGACAACTCTTGTATGGAGAATGGAGATTTATTAATCATTCTTACTTTTCAATGAACGAGAACTGTCATATTTTTATTAAAGATGTAACCCATCCACCCCCCCCGCTGCATGACAGCTGCCACCTTCAGCAAACCTCTTAATATGTGCAGCACGATGACTTTCATGAACATTTATGAGCGTCAAAAGTGGTGGAACTGTTCAGCAAAAGATTTGACTGTGTGCCAATGCATCCCAAATGACTTAAAATAATACAAAACAATATAACTAAAGCAATCTCCATTGTACTGAGTGAGAGCGCTTCTTCTCTGTTAAACCGAACAGTCGCATCATCGATGACTTCCAGGCTTGAAAGGCAAAAAATGCAATGTGAGTGCAGGCCGAGGGGAAGAGGGGAAGGGGGACAATCGTGCCTGGGCACAGTTCAAGACAACTGTGCCTAGTGTGAGTACACCCTAAAAATCATGATGGTTCTGTGGGTCTCGTGTATCAACTCTGATCTTTAGTTCTTGTTTTCTATTGGATTCAATTCAGGGGATTTGCTTGGCCTATATGTTTTGTTTTTTTCTAAAACTGGTTGAGAGTTTCCTTGTCTGTGTTTGGAATCATTGACTTGCTGAAATGTCCACCCAGGTTTCTTCTTTATCATCCTGATAATGAAGGTGTTGGAACTGAAGCCACTAATATAAATTTACACTGATGCCCCTCGTTATGGTTGCTTTCTAAAAACTGAGAGATTTTAGCTTCTGTCTTGGCATTCTAAGCCTTTTAATGTCTCCCTCTGTCATTTCATTTTATTTTATGTAATTTCATTTTACTAAATGACTCCCCTGTTGTTGTAGTGGGGGAGTGCAGGGGGGTTTCTCCTAAGGTCCACGATCATCTCCACAGTATTGAGGTGTTGAGGTCCAGGTTGTTAACGCTGCACCAGACAGCCTGCTCTTTAATCTCCTGTCTGTAAGCAGACTCATCACCATCCTGAATTAGGCCAATAAGTGTGGTGTCATCTGCAAACTTTAGGCGCTTGATAGAGGGGTCCTTTGAAGTGCATTCATTTGTGTAGAGGGAGAAGAGAAGCGGGGAGAGAACACATCCCTGGGGAGTGCCGGTGCTGATTGTATAGGTACTGGATGAGAATTTTCCCAGCTTTACTAGTTGCTGCCTGTCTGTTAGGAAGCTGGTGATCCACTGACAGACAGAGGCTGGCATAGAGGGCTGAGTTAATTTCGGTAGGATGAGGTTTGGGATGATAGTATCAAAAGCCAAGCTGAAGTCTAGAATCCTCACATAAGTCCTTGGTCTATCTAGGTGTTGTAGAACATAGTCCCATGCTAACTGCATCATTCAAAGACCTGCTTGCTCTGTAGACAAACTGAAGAGAATACCAGAGTTCCCAGGCTTCTTGAATTTCAGACATATCAATTCAAGGCCTGGAAAGTACTTAAAAACAAACATAGGACCTTGAAAGTGCTTGAATTGAAAGTTTATGGTGTTATTTTACCAATTGTATTGTGCTGCTTTTAAAAAGCTGAACAGAAAAACTAAGAAATTCTTAATTTAAAATTATTAAATTTCAATCTTATACATGAACTATGACAAATAATGCATTTTATCAATACTTCAGAAACCACAATTTGAATATTACCAGTTTTGAATTCCACTAATTGTATTAAAGTTTATTGAACATGACTTTAAAAGGGTTGTTTAAAACAGTCAACATTTTTGAAAATGACACATTCAAAACATTGTCTTAATGACATTTTAATGTAAATATTACGTGTAAATGAAATGTTAAGTACAAGAAGGACTTTCATGGGGCTTTATATGCTGGGGGTGTGAATTACAAAGTGCTTGATTTAAAATTATTTGTGATTTAAAAAGTCCTTGACAGTCCTTCAATTTGGTATCCATGAAAGAGTGGGAACCCTGGAATACAGTGATGCTGATGATACACGGGGCACCTTTTTGAGCAATGTTGCTGGGCAACTTTGGGAAATTATGCTATAAATGGGCAACCAGGTGAGACACCGGGTAATTAATTAGAGCAATGGGCTACAGATACAATACTGTTGCCCATTCTTAATAGAAAAAATAGCCAAGCAACATCGCTCTGCAAAATTGCCTGACAGCATTGCCCAAAAAGTTGCCCTGTGTATCAGCATGAGGGTCCAGTGATGTCTTTCAGGTGGTCAGCGACCTTCTTCAAATGACTTCATGACCACAGATGTTACAGCCACGTGTCTGTATTCATTTAGTCCTGTAATTTTGGGTTTCTTTTGGATGGGGTATTGGGAAGGATGGGGGAGCATTTGAAACATGAGGGCACTTCAAACAGCTCCAGTGATCTGTTGGATATCTGTGTGAAGATGGAGACCAGCTGGTCAGCACAGGATTTTAGACAGGCTAGTGTAACAATCTGGGCCTGGTGCTTTTTTTGCTTCCGGAAGACCTGGCACATCATTTTCACTGATCTGAAGTGCAAGTGTGTGGGAGAGGGGGTTGGAGGTGTTAACTCATACGTTGAATAGAAAGGCTTACAGTTAATTAAGAGTGCTGCTAGATTGGGACAGCACATCTTCTTTAAAATTGGTACATCTGTACACCACCTTTCATTGATGTAAAATCATGTCCTGCCACTGTGCGATTTCCCTGTTGATTCTTCATCACAATCCACTTTAAGCAGCTGATAGCTCGGCAGATGGAGCAAGCTGTCCATTATGGCATCATTCAGCATTTGATCAGTGCCGCTGCTTCGCCAACTACAATGTCCAGCAAAACATCAGAAAAATGGGTGAAGTGTTGGGTGATGTGTACTTCTAAGTGTCCATCAATAAATTTCTGATGAAACTAATTGAAAGAATACAACTAAAGATGATACAAACTAACAAAATATTGTTAACTACTGAGCATGCCACTGAGACAACCATCATTGGCGCCAACTTTTGGATAATTTAGAGGGAGGCAAAAAGCGAATAAGAGAGATAAAAACGAAATAAGGACTCTTTTTTGTTGTATCTAATAATTAAATACTTACATTGATCATTGATTTGTGTGGCTTATGCAATGCAAGGGATTTTGGAAGTTCCAGATGAAGTGGTCCCAGACATAAGTGCTAAGCTTTAGATGGTCCGTTGATTCAGTGCTTCCAATGAGTGCCAAGTGACTTTGCAAGGGTAGGGGAGGCTGCTCAGGCCTCAGACCATCCGTCTCCATGTAAGGTCTCCTGCAGAGAGAGCATGTGTAGGTGCTTTGGGATAGAATAAACTGAAATAGAGCAAGGGCGTGTCGGACAGCTTTAAAGCTGTGAGGCTGTTGGTGAACATATCAAACCAACAAATAAAGATTATAGATTTTTAGAATATAGAAGATAACTCGAATCTTTTAGGACATGGATAGGCAAACTTAGTCCTGGAAGGCTGGTGTCCAGTAGAGTTTTGCTCCAACACTAATCAAACACACCTGACTATGCTAATTTGTGGGTTAAATTTCAAGGTTACTAGAAAGCTAAAGGCAGTTGAGTTGATTAGGGTTGGAGCTAAGTTTTGCAGGACATCAGTCTTCAGGACTGAGTTTGCCCATTCCTGATTTAGGATTTCCCAAATCTGTCTCAGGCGACCAAATCTTGGCTGAAATTGCAGAATGTGAGCAGGGCTTTAACCTCTTTAAACAACATTTAGCATAGACATAGTATTTTATATAGGCTGCTAAGAAGATTAACATGAACACAACTAGTGAGGGTGTGTTGGACAGCTTTAAATCCGTGAGGTTACACCCTATTCCAGGGAGTTGGCGAATAGTAGTGCAAGGATTATCAAAGGGAACTTTGCTTTGGGAGTTTCCTTTGTTTAAATCAACCCCGCATTTGCATCTTGATCCCTAATGCACAGGTGTCAAAGCCAGTTCCTGGAGGGCCGGAGCTCTGCACAGTTTAGTTCCGAATATTATAGCCAGTCTGATTAACTCAAAAAGGCATACTCAGAAATTATTTATTATATTTAACAATTAATTGTGTCTATGAATTTTTTCACTCTGCCGTTTGCAGGTCCTACTTCGGAGACCCCATTCTATTGTTCCACTGCTGTTCGTTCTGCTTATTGATAGCTAATGTTGTCATCTCTTGATTTTGGGGTCTGATGGGGTCTGATGTCGACTGCACAGTAAAAACTAAATTTGTACTAAACTGATGTAATAAATTTTGCACTGAAAAAAAAACTGAATACATTTCCAAGCAATGAAATCACTAAAATATACCTTATGAACTTAATAAATGCATGGGCAACATCAACAAAACCAACAACAACAGGCTGTGCCATTTTATTCTACAGTTATGCAACATTTTTAGATGCAGCCATCTGTCAGATGACAGAGTAACCCTGATGAATGCAGTTTCCATTTTTAAACAGTATAAATCGTGACTGGAGTTAAGTTGCATAGCCAATATGAATGTTTTAGGCACATATCTTAATAGTAATGATGAATTTATTATTTTCAAGAGTTCACACTTAGCTGATGATTGATAAAGCGTGTTTGGCATGCTGTCCTGGGAGAGAGCTCTGAGCTCAGAAGATCATCGAGCCCGGGGCTCCCCCCTCCCGTTTGCAGGGCGAGAGGGGAGTTTGAGCTCAGGTAGGTCTCGAGAACTCCCCTGCTTATTTAGGGATAATGTCAAATTAGGAATTGCTATGGAGAGATATATTGTTGACTAAGAGCTCGTCTATGATGCTAATTTGGTTTGGTCAATTCACTTATGTCGCATGTCTTTGGACGGTGGGAGGAAACCGGGGAACCTGGGGGAAACCCATGCGAGCACGGGGAGAACATGTAAACTTTGCACAGAAACGTTGACTGGCCAGGTAAAAACTTGAACCAGTGACATTCTTGCTGTGAGGCAACAGTTCTAACCACTGGGTAGCATCTAGGAAAAGGGAGGAGGAGTAGGGGTGGATGGGGGGATTCTTCAAGATGAAGATAACTGAGATAAGAACTCTGGTTATCATTCATTCATTCATTTTCTTTTCAGCTTAGTCCCTTTATTAATCTGGGGTCGCCACAGCGGAATGAACCGCCCTCTGGTTATCAATAGTGACTTAGGAATCATCTGATTGGTGAATCATGCATTAGCTAATGTGGGACCAGCCGTGTTCACTCATAAGCACGTGATCCTCCCGAAATTAGTTTATAAATAAACCACACTTAGGAGAAAGTTTTACAACTTCTGGGAAAATCTCTTTTAATAGCTTGGTGGGAATGAGGTCTAAAATGTGTACTGCTGACTTATATTTAGGCAGTTCTTTCTCTCACAGTAAACATCGAAAATATTCCTCTTGAGATCTACACTAACTAATGGTTGCAGTTTAGTCTCATAAGTAAAGACATTGAGTCATATAGTCATAACATATGTGATCAGCCTATTTCTCTGCATTCATCACATGCAAATCATGTGAACCACTCTTTAATGCTGACAGAAATGGATTTTTATTTACAACTGACTGTCTATTACGTAGCTGATGATGCCAAACACAGTGAATTGCAGAAAATGTCTAAGTGTAAGAAAACAAAAGGTGTGTTGGTGAAAGACAAAACTGCAAAGGCACACATTGACACCTCTTTGGCCCATTCACTGATGTAAGTTAGCAAGAGATTCTGCAACCAGAAGTTGTGTAAGAACAATGTCACTGTTTGAGTAGTAATTCTATAGCACATCTGTTGCTGGCATTCTTTTATAGCATGGCTATAGAACCATCCCATAATGTGGCATCATAATAGCTTCATGGTCTTCTAATAACCTTGGGCTTCACACGCTAGGCTTGAGGTTTGGTCAGCTTACTCTAAACTTATGGAAACATATTATAACAGCCTTAGCCAGTTACCCCTAGTATTTGGTTTTCCCAGCTGCTCAAGAAGGCCTTGAGCAGAATGAAATTCTCCGAAATCTCTATTCTGTGCAATCTGAACTGGACTTGTCTAGTTGCACACTGCATACATGTTTGTCGTTTAGCTTTGTAACAGTATTGACTGGGGAAATATTTAAAGATTAGGCTGCTCAGCCTGGCTTATCGTCAAAAATGAAAGTATCCCACTCTCAGTTAGGCCACCAACACACCCCTTGCCAACTAACTGTGCTCATATGCCTACATACCACTATAATTTTCTTTAGTTCATATTTTTGGGACGTATCAGTTTCTCTTGTTTTTGTCATGAATGAATGAATGCAGAGAACTGGAGAAAGTGCTGCAGAGTTTGAAGAATGCTTCATACAAACATGGATGGAATATTCTAGTTTGAATGTAAGTGAGGATCTCGACAAAGACACTAGAATGCCCCTGAATACAGCATTTGTCAATGGACTCACACCTGAGATTTCTAAATATCTTAAAATCAGCTATGATGACTGGGACAGCATTGGAAAACTATAAATTCCTCCAGATTGTTGAATGGTCAGCTAAACAAGAAAGAGAGAGAGAGAGAGAGAGAGAGCATATAATGTTAAAGTAAGAGCGTCGCAATCAAAAACTTTGTTAAATGATAATAAACGCAGATGCTAAACTCAGAGCTTTGCAATCAAAAACGTTGTCGAATGATAATAACAGGACAGTTTGGAATGAGCTTAAAGAAAATGAGTAACTGTACAATTCTAAAGGAATATGCAGGAATTGCAATGAAGAAGGACACTACGCTCATGATTGCAAGCTCAGTTTAAAACATCAAAGCAATCATGAGGACCCCCTGTTGAAGAGGTTTCGGCAGTTAACAAAAAACAAAACCAGACTCTACTAACTGCTGTGCATCCACAGGGAAACTGAACAACCTTTCTCTGCATAACCAGCTAGGGACATCTTTTCCAGAAGCTGATGGATCCAGTGTGTATGCAAACAAGAAGGTGAAAACAAGCTTGTTGGCCTTGTAGATGGTGTTGCCAAACAAGCCTTATGCTGATGATACACAGGGCAACTTTTTGAGCAATGTTTGTGGGAAACTTTGGGAAATGATCCCATAAGTGGGCAACTAGGTGTGACACAGGGTAACTAATCAGGGCAATAGGTTACAGATACAATATCGTTGCCTGAATGAAGACTGCAAATAAAAAGTCTACAAAAGAAATGTTGATAGACGATGGCGCTAACCAATGCAATATGGATGTCAACAAGGAAAATGGACTATGCCCTTTTGAACATGGTCCAAGCTGGCCCATGCCCACTGAAAATCTGACATCCATGTCCAAAATAATGCAAGACTCTGCCTAGCAGTGCATGATGACAATATTCATGTTTTGGGGCCATGAGGGGGTCATGATTTAGTGCACAGCAAATGAGAAAAGACTTAAAAACCTCAGATATTACCACTAACATCTATGAGGCGGATGCCCTTCCAGTCGCAACCCAGTACTGAACCCAGTGCAGTACCTCATGAACCCTCTGTGCTGGGAAACACCCATACACTCATTCACACACATTGACACATGTTTTAGTATCCAATTCTATGGTTAATGTATTGATTAACCTGAGTTTGCCTAGAGACAAGAGATATATGGCAGTGGTGTTTTTCAGAGTTCAGACATGGTGGAACTAGAGTTCTTAGGTTAAGGCTTGTCACCTAAAGATAAAGAAACAAACCACCACTGATGAACACTGCAGTGTCATGCCAAAATTAAAGGGGGACAGGGCATCCGCCACATAAAAAAGCAAACAAAAAACGAATTGGCGGTTTATTCCGCTTTGGCATCTGCTGATAAATCAGGCACTAAGCTGAAAGGTACTGAGTGAGTAAGTGAGTTTTTATAGGCAGGGGTGACTCTGTGGTTAACACTGTTCCAGCACAGAGGGTTCATGCGTTAGTGTACTATCAGTGCTGGGTTGCGCCTAGAAGGGCATCTGCCTCATAAAACATGTGTCAGGGTAATTGGTGGTTCATTCTGCTGTGTTGAAGCCTGATAAATCAGGAACTAAGCCAAAGAAAAATGAGTGAGTTTCTTGGCAAGATAGGTTCCCCTTTTCTCTTTTGCGTGATTGCATGTGTACAAGTTTTTCATACAATGAGGAGAGACACCCAACGCTTAGATTACACAGCACCAGATACAGTTCAAATAGAAGTGGACTCAAGCATTCAAGATGATTCAAACTTCACAATGAACACTTTTTCTGGCATTTTTAAGTTATGGAGCCTGTATGCAGATTGCTGTGCACGTGATTATAATTTGTGATCAAATACAGTACGATCAGAGGAAGGATTGACAGATTTTAGTAAGTATTTTAGTAAGTATTTTAGTAAGTAATATTTCAGGGGTGTGATCGTACAAATATGATGATTGTGCATGAACCTCTACAAACTGATAGTTGTGAACTAAATTCCCCATTTACAATCTCAATGGCTATAAACCAAACAACAGCTGAACAGTTGAAACATCTGTTAAAATGTTCCTGCTGAGAAAACTCACAATGTTTTGTTTGTAGTTGGTATAATCTTGCAGACAGATCTTGAAGGACAATGAGTTAACATCGCTGCTGAGAAACTGTACTACTATAACATTCAATAAAGTTTTTTTTCCCTTAAGAACTCTGGTCAGCTTACTTATTTCGTGTATTAATCATATCACATATGTACATATCACCCTGCAGCCCAAGACCGGTTACTCACTGAAGCTTAGCAGGGCTGAGCCTGGTCAGTACCTGGACGGGAGACCGCATGGGAAAACTAGGTTGTGTTTGGAAGTGTGGTTAGTTAGGCCAATAGGGGGCACTTAACCTGTGGTCTGTGTGAGTCCTAATGCCCCAGTATAGTGAAAGGGACACTGAACTGTCAGCGAACGCCATCTTTCGGATGAGACATTAAACAGAGGTCCTGACTTTCTGTGGTCATTAAAAATCCCATCGCACTTCTCGTAAAGAGTAGAGGTGTAACCATCGGCCCTTACCGATCATGGCCTCCAAATCATCCTCATCCACCAAATTGGCTGTATCTTTGTCTCTCCACTCCACCAATAGCAGGTATATAGTGCCACATAGCTGCCACGCATCATCCAGGGCGATGCTGCACACTGGTAGTGGTGTGGAGAGACCCCCTCATGATTGTGAAGTGCTTTGGGTGTATGGCCATACATAATAAATGCGCTATATAAATACACATTATGTCACATAATACATTGGCAAGTCATCCAAATACAACAAAAATCAACAAAACAATAACACTAATATACCACGCTGTTATTCACTGTTAGTAAAACTGAATAAACAAACTCACATCTTATAATGATTATTTATACTTGAGAAAGTCTAGAAAACAGCAAGATTAAAAGAGTATTCACAGCAATATCAATGCTACATTATTTTGACTAGTTGATCTAACGATTTGATCTAAAACACAAGAAGTGCATGGTATCATTGAAAAACATTAAATAATAATAATAATAATAACTCACAGTGGCGCAGTGGGTAGCACGTTCGCCTCACAGCAAGAAGGTCGCTGGTTCGAGCCTCGGCTGGGTCAGTGGGCGTTTCTGTGTGGAGTTTGCATGTTCTCCCTGTGTTGGCGTGGGTTTCCTCCAGGTGCTCCGGTTTCTCCCACAAGTCCAAAGACATGCGGTACAGGTGAATTGGGTAGACTAAATTGTCCGTATTGTATGAGTGTGAATGGGTGTGTATGGATGTTTCCCAGAGATGGGTTGCAGCTGGAAGGGCATCCGCTGCGTAAAACGTATGCTGGATAAGTTGGCGGTTCATTCCGCTGTGGCGACCCCAGATTAATAAAGGGACTAAGCCGAAATGAAAATGAATGAAGGAATAATAATAATAATAATAAAGAGATGAAACGCTTAATGCAGCTGTATTTTCCACCACTGTTGCTGATTTCTATGACGGATTATGTGTGTGATTCTACACCTCTCCTCTTCTCCACCGAAAATGAACCACACGCTCACTGTACACCTGCTTATCTCTCCGTAGAGTACTCTTAAAGTTTAAACGAGACTGTTTAGTGGGACTTCACCTATAATAAGCATGACTAAATGTAGAACTTGATGAATGTATATCGTGCCTTACCTCATACACCATAGGCCTTCACATGCACACACACCCAAGTTATTGTTTTTGCTGCATAAGAAGAGTTTGCATAATACTGTACATAATACAAAACAACAACAACAGTAAAATGCAGATTCAGTGGCAAATACAGCACTGATGTAATGAGGCCCTAGGTGTAAGATCCTGTGATAATTTGCAATGGCTTTAAGCATAGCTCAGCCAAATAGAATCAAGGGGAAAAATTATTAATTTTAATAATAACATTCAGCATGGGCAACACGGTGGCTCAGTGGTTAGCACTATCGTCTCACAGCAAGAAGGTCGCTGGTTCGAGTCCAGGCAGGGTCAATCGGCATTTCTGTGTGAAGTCTGCATGTTTGCATGGGTTTCCTCTGGGTGCTCCTGTTTCCCACAGTCCAAATACATGCACTATAGATGAATTGAATTAACTAAATTGGCCATAGTGTATGTGTGTGAAGGAGTGTGTATCGATGTTTCCCAGTACTGGGTTGCAGCTGGAAGGGCATCCTCTGTGTAAAACATATGCTGGATAAGTTGGCGGTTCATTCCGCTGTGGCGACCCCAGATGAATAAAGTGACTAAGCCGAAGGAAAATGAATGAATAATTATAATAATTATAATAATAATAATAATCACAATAATATTTTTGATTTGATTTATTTATTTCAAACAACAACAACAATAACAAAAAAAGTCATACACAAAAAACAATTCTTTAAACAGAATACATTTCATCATGGTCGAAATGGAGCGGGTTAAAGCATACGCTTATTATTATTATGAATGAACTTTTACTGTTAAAAGCTATTAGTTACTAGTTAATTAGATATATTTTATTAGTAACTAATAAAGTTATGGTAACTAATAACCTTAACTTGTGCGAATTTGTTTGTAATAGAATAATAATCATCTTTGTAAAGCTGCTTTGAAACAATAATTGTTGTAATAAACTTGAGTTGAATTGAATTGAATAATTCAGTTTCAATGGGAGGGAGCATAACTGATTATCATTATTAATTAACATTTAGATTTTACCGATGACTCTGATTCTGTAAAATATTAAGGGTCACTTTACAATACAATTCAAAACCAATTGAGGTCACTTTCTGTTTTTATGTCCATAGGTCAGACTTGTGGCGGCCTTATACAAGGTCTCAATGGAACTATAGAGAGTCCTGGCTTTCCCCATGGCTACCCCAACTATGCCAACTGTACATGGATCATAGTCACTGGTGAGCGGAATAGGATACAGTTGTACTTCCACACCTTCGCTCTGGAGGAGGACTTTGACATCGTCTCCATCTATGATGGACAACCACAGCCGGGCAACCTGAAGATGAGGTGAGGCCTGTGCTTTTTGTTTTTCATCACAAATGCTTTGTGGTGTTTTTATTGTTACATAATCACATGCGGTTTTGTTTTGTTTGGAAATACTTTGATTATTAATAGGTTATTATAGGTAATTGTTGAAGGTATTTCTCTGTGCTTTTCATGGGTGGAGCTTTGTGTTAGATTACAACCAATGAACATCCTTACATAAGAGACGGGAAGTGCTTGATTATCATTTCTTCTGACTGCATTTTGCTGACATAAATTACCCAAGAACATCAGAGGAGAGTGGGAGAAGTGACTCATGGTAATTTCTTGTTACAAAATGTTGGAAGCACAAATGCCAAATGCAGTTCCTCAAGTGTTTAATGGTCAGTTTATGATTCCTGAAGAGAGTTTGTGTTTATATATGTAACGCTGATGTACTGATTAACATATTTCAATGCATATTTTCTTTTAAAAACATTTAAGTATATGTGTACAATGTTGCAGTCAGACAAAATGTCCAATTTAAAGCAAAAAAATAACTGGACTTTGTTAAATAAATTTACAAAAGCTTTACATACATACATGCATACATACATAGAAACAAACAAAAATAGGTTGTTTAAAACAACACTAACGCAGAGCAAATGCTATAATATGGAACATTTCATTACCCAATGCGACATCTTTTACTTTGTAGCTACAACCTCTTCTTCTTTTGAATGGTTTAAAACAAACAAACCAAAAAATTCTCCTTCTAAATGGATGAACTTCACATTATCATTGATCTGAACTTAAAAAAAATAAATAAAATAAAATAAAATA
>CAIGQW010054451.1:2445281-2489853 GCA_903798125.1 Danio choprae
ACTGTTGTTTTTCAGGGATGCTTTAAAGCTAAAAAAAAGAATCTATAGTCTTTTTAGTTTTCATTAATTATTGTATTGTTTTCCCGTTGGTCTCTGCAATCTACATTGACACAATTTGTTTTGGAGAAAGACATTTTTAAGGTCACAATAAAGCCTCATTCACACTACGAGTGATTCACAATGGCAAATCGACAAGCTACCGTTCATTTCAATGGAGAGTGAGCGACTTCCCTCGACCTCAGTCTAAGCGAGCACCAGCATCCGTTGGTGACCAGTTGGCCGTGTCAAGCGACATGAGAATCCTTCAACTTTATGCAAATCCAGGCTCATTCTGAAAACATACCTCTGGATACGTTTCTGGAGACCGGAAAATACGTCCCGGGAGGTACGTATTTTGTTTTCTCGAATCCACCAGAGGCCGCTGTGTGCTCTTTTTGAGATCTTAAATTTCTCTCGCGAGTGCCATTCGTGCCTGCCGTTCTCATGTGAACCCACCAGAGGGCGCTGTTGACTGACTGTTTGACTGACTGAACGTCTGACTGACCGATCGACTGACCCACCCTCTTCCTTCCCTAAACCCAACCAATTTTATTGATTGACCCGCCCACCCACTTCCCTAAACCCAACCAACAGTTTTCAAAAGCAATCCAGGAAAAAGAAAAGCCCCCGTCTGATTTTTACCACATTTTCAGATTTTACCACATTCTCACCCTGTTATTTACTTGTTTATTTTATTTTTTGGATTCTGTTTTTGTCTTACCTGCTTTCTGGAATCGTTCTTCACCGGACTCGAACCCCGTCGTCGTGGTCAACTCCTCTCTGCGTCTCAAGTCCTTCGACGTACATGGCGAGCTAACGGGACAAACTGGTTACAGCGGGAAAGCCACTCTCAGCTCCTGCAGAAGCCAGTTGTGTTCTCCGTGCTGTAGACCTACACAGCCCTGCGTTTGCAGCAGATCGCCACTCAGAGCCACAGGCAGCTACAAAGTCACTGCTAGTGTGAATGAGGCATACGACCTTCAGTAAACAGGCACTAAAAGCCCTTTCATAGTGCTGACACTGACCAACGGAATCAGCTTGATCAGAGGGAAGACATACAAGCATGCTCTTAACTATGCATGGTAAAAGGTAATAAAAGTATAATAAACACTTGCATTTGAACAAATTGAAGTGAACTGCTGAACTGCTGCCAAATCAGACATAAATTGATGATGCGTCCTCCACTCCGCTCAAAAGAAATTATAGACACAGATTTGTTGCACCTAGTATGTGCACTGGACAGAACACATTCATTCATTCATTTTCATTTCGGCTTAGTCCCTTTATTAATCTGGGGTCGCCACAGCGGAATGAACCGCCAACTTATCCAGCATATGTTATAAGCTGCAACCCATTTCTGGGAAACATCCATACACACCCATTCACACTCATACACCACGGACAATTTAGCTTACCCAATTCACCTGTACCGCATGTCTTTGGACTTGTGGGGGAAACCGGAGCACCCGGAGGAAACCCACGCCAACACAGGGAGAACATGCAAACTCCACACAGAAACGCCAACTGGCGAGGCTCGAACCAGCGACCAGCGACCTTCTTGCTGTGAGGCGAACGTGCTACCCACTGCGCCACTGTGAGGCCCTGGACAGAACACATAGGCTTGTATAAGTCATTACAAACACACACAGGCACGCACACACACACGCACCCAGTTATTTCCAGTTCTTGAATCTGAGAGTGAGAGCTGTATGATAGTCTAGTGATAACTGTTCTAGGCTCTTCACCAATGTATCGCCCCTACTATATAGTTTGACAAATTCTGCAACTGTTGGACCATAAAAATAGTTTTTTAGGAACCACTATAATAGGAACCACTATAAAAATCTTTGGTTTGTTCCAAACGTTTGTTCCAACTTTTTTGGAACCACTATAAAATTAAGCTTTGTTGTCTTTTGTGTGACACCCAATTAACTCAAAATATCCAACAGGTCCGACAAGTCATGGAAAAAAAAAATATTCATAATTTCATATAAAACAAATAGCACTATATGAAAATAAGTCTCCAACAATTAATATAAATCACTCTTACGCTATTTGTATATTATTAAGGGTTGCTTTTCTTTATATTTGCTATGTCACACCATAGACATTTGGTCACACCTTACAATAAGGTGTCATTAATTAATGTATTTACTAACATGAACTAATTATGAACAATACTTGTACAGCATTTATTAATCCATTATTAAATTCCAAAGTCATGCTTGTTATCATTAGTTGAGTTACATGAACTAACAAGGAACAACTGTATTTTCATTTACTAACGTTAACTAACATGAACAAATATTTTAATAAATGTATTGTTCATTGTTTGTTCGTGTTAGCAAATGCATTAACTTCATTCATTCATTCATTTTCCTTCGGCTTAGTCCCTTTATTCATCAGGGGTCGCCACAGCGGAATGAATCTCCAACTTATCCAGCATATGTTTTACGCAGCGGATGCCCTTCCAGCTGCAACCCAGTACTGGGAAACATCTATACACACTCATGATCTACGGCCAATTAAGTTTATTCAATTCACCTATACCTCATGTCTTTGGACTGTGTGGGAAACCGGAGCACCTGGAAGAAACCCACGCCAAAATGGGGAGAACATGCAAACTCCAAACAGAAATGCCAACTGACCCAGCTGGGACTCGAACCAGCGACCTTCTTGCTGTGAGGCGACAGTGCTAACCACTGAGCCACCGTGTCGCCCTAAAAGAGAACACAAATATTGTTTATTCACCAGATAAGATACATGTTAGATAAACAGCATATCATTCCCATTGAACTGTGTTAGCCATTGTTGTTGGAACTTAGGATTGTTAGAACTTATCCCAGGGGTGGACTTGATCAAACAGCGGCAGGTTAAGCGGCTGGTTAGGGCCCAAAAAACATCTTGGGGCCCCAAAAACATTCTTTTTTCTATTATACTTTGTACAATCAGGATCTGACAAATGTTTCCCCCACCTGCAAGCTCATTGCTTGATGTTAAATTCTCTATTCAAAGATATTTTAAAGATTTTTTTTAATTTGGAACAAATGCGAGGCTATGCAAGCCAGGAAAGCAAATAGCGTGAAACAAAACATAAAAGTTCCTTATTCATCCAGCTAGTTTTGACATCTCTGTCTTGGAGAGTTGCGTATTGTTTATTCCACTATGATTGCCAAATTCACTGTTAGAAAAAGATACATTACTGTAGCTTGATTCACTGTTTAGATGCGCTAGAAACGTACACTGAGGATATCTGCTGGTTATAAGTGTGAAGCTTAAGGAAGAATAACAATAACTGAAACCTCATATGCATTTTCGTGGTGACTCCCCTTCAGACCCGAATTATGTTCCAAGTTTCTGAAAAATGTAAAAGTATGTTTTCACAGTTCTCAAGGCTCCAATAAATGCGAGCAAATTATTCATTCATTCATTCATTTTCTTTTCGGCTTAGTCCCTTTATTAATCTGGGGTCTCCACAGCGGAATGAACCGCCAAATTATACAGCATATGTTTTACGCAGCGGATGGCCTTCCAGCTGCAACCCCTCACTGGGAAACATCCACACACTCATTCACACACATACACTACGGACAATTTAGCCTACCCAATTCACCTATAACGCATGTCTTTGGACTTGTGGGGGAAACCGGAGCACCCGGAGGAAACCTACGGCAACACGGGGAGAACATGCAAACTCCACACAGAAATGCCAACTGACCCAGCCGAGGCTTGAACCAGCGACCTTCTTGCTGTGAGGCGATCGTGCTGCCCACTGCGCCACCATACAAATTCAACACCCTTTTTAGTATATATATTTTTTGTCCATTTCAGTGAACATCAGGTCACAACAGTTGTACTTCCCGAACATTATACCTACATAAAATACAAAAAAAAACCCATACATGATTGCTGGTATAATCTTTAATAAAATTTATTTTCAAAACCACAGACATTAACATTGTAACATTTTGACTTTAATTTTGAGGTGTTTGTTGTACAGATTGCACCTTGTTTATAACAAACTTTATCTTCATCTTCTTCATCACTCCACATAGTGTCCACATCTGAGATATTGCCATTTGCTATACGTTCAAAAACTTCAACATCTGTATATTCTGCATATGAAATCCTTTCAGCGATAATCTAAAGCTTGCGATGTTACAAAATATTTTAAACTTCAAGTAGTAAGTGCAGTCCCTCTGTTCATATACAATCTATGAAATATTGACAGACATATCAATAAATCTGAATAAAAACATTGTAAATGTGGCTTATGTCTGTGTCTGGAGTGAAGTGATGCCATGCTGCTTTTCAGTGCAGTGGGCTTTTTTCAAGATATAACATGCCGAGCCTTACATCCATTTGATTGGATGACAATGGTCCACTCTCGTGGACTGCAGGCTTTAAATTAGATGAGATTCTCAGGAACCACAAAAAACAAGGGCTGCTAGTGATGTCCATTGTAATAGACACAGGGTCCGAAGGGGTTAAAACAGCTGGACATGGGCTTCGAATAAAAAATAAGTGTGGATCCAAATGCAATAAGTAATTTATGGGTTTTGTGTACATGTGGTGCCAGCACGCTACACAAGCTCCTCCAATTAGCAGTGTGACCTTAGTAAAACAGAATTCTGGTTAGAACATTTTCTGTAATATGTTGTAAATAGTTTTGTTTTGTTTATAAATTTTTTTTTTCAATGTTAATTGAATTCTGAATTTAATTTAAACTGAATAAGAATAATGCCTGTAAAAAATGCCTGTAATAATGCCTGTTGGGATTTTCAACATAGGCTCATTCTGAAAACGTAGCCCTATATACATTTCTGGAGATCATGAATTATGTAGCCAGAAGTATTGCCAGAAGCATTTTGTCTTTAAAATCAACGTTATGGGGCTGTATGATGCCGTTCCTTTTCACGCTTACCAGCTGACCGCTTACCTCCATATGGATGGCTTTCCCGCTGTTAGCAGTTTGTTCAGTAGCTTGTCATGTATGTCAGCGGACTTGAGACACAGAGAGGAGTTGGTCACGATGACAGGGTTCGAGTCCGGCAAAGAACGGTTCCAGAAAGTGGGTAAGACAAAAACATAACCAAAAAAATTAAATAAACAAGTAAATAATAGGGTGAGAATGTGGTAAAATCTGAAAACGTGGTAAAAATGAGCCTGGGTTGGTTATTTTAGTTGTTTTTTATGAAATATATAGCTGAGTATCATCAACAAAACAGTAAAAACTAACCCTGTGTTTTCAAATAAATTGTCTTAAGGGCAGTATTAAAACTTAAAACAGGAGAGGGCCCAAGACAGATCCTTGTGACACTCCATACTTTACTGCTTTCTAATTAGCATGCCTTCCAATTTAAATAAACAAACTGTAAAACTGTTTGTGAGATGGTGTCTTTGTCTGTAGCAAGATGCTATTGTCGTTCTCTTTTTTCAACCAGGCTCATTCTGAAAATGTACCATTATATACATTTCTGCAGAGTGCCAAAAACATCCCAGGATGTACATTTTTTTGCCGTTTTTGTTTTTGCGAATCCATCAGAGGCCGCTGTGTATGTTTTTGAGATCTCAAATTTCTCTCGTGGGTGCCATTCACACCTGCTTTTCTCACGTAAATCCACCAGAGGCCGCTGTCGACTGACTGGCCGACTGACTGACTGACAGATCGACTGACCCACCCTCCTCCTTCAATAAACCCAACCTATAGTGTTTTCAAAAGCACCAATTGACCCGCCCACCCACTTCCCTAAACCCAACTGACAGTTTTAAAAAGCAATCCAGAAAAGGAAAAGCCCTCGCCTGATTTGTACCGCGTTTTCAGATTTTACTGCATTCTCACCCTGTTATTTAATTGTTTATTTTTTGGCTTCTGGAACAGTTCTTTGGCAGACTCGAACCCCGTCGTCGTGTTTAACTCCTCTCCGCGTCTTAAGTCTGCCGACATACATGGCAAACTACTGGACAAACTGGGAACAAAAGAAAAATTGTTTGCATGGAGGTAAGCAGTCAGCTGGTAAGCGCAAAAAGGAACAGCGTTATACCGCCCCGTAGTGTTCCTTTTAAAGACGAAATTCAGCCATACGTACTTTTGGCAACATAATTCGTGATCTCCAGAAATGTATATAGCGTTACGTTTTCAGAATGAGCCTATGTTGTCTTTTTTACCTTATTTTATTCATTTCTGGTTTGACAGTTATCCGATCTTTGAAAACAGTAGCCATTTAAAAAAAAAAGCGTCTCACTAAAATATAACAGACATGTGGTCTGACAGGAATTCTACACCAACTCAGCTGGGGTTTAGGCTATGAGCATGGGAAAACCTAGAATGTTCTGAGAAGATATCTCAGCTATTAATAAAAAGCAGTTACTGCTATTTACACCCTGACAATAAACAGTAATTTAGAGCAAATAATCGACTGACCCTTTAATTTTCTCATCGGCAAATAGGAAGCAGTCCAGACATAAAGATCCTTGTTGCAAGCAATAAACATTCTGGCTCCCGAAGTCCCTCGTGTTTTTGAACCAGTTGTTATCTATTCTCAGATTCCTTTTTTAACCTTAACCCATATAGAATTAAAACACGGAAGAACATATTTGGGATTTCTCCATACGTTTCATCTGTTTTATGTACTGTTGTCATGGAATATAGACTTTGAAACTGATTACCAGGTTAAGATAGGATTTATTGAAGATCACAGAAAGCAGGTAAGTAGTAAGCTAAACAGTTAAGGGGATGATTAGCACACACCACACTTCAGGTAAATAAGCAGGTATCTTTTACCTTTGCAGTAGGCACAACTAGATAAGGGGCATACTCTGGAGAAGATCACAAGGAAGATGCAATCACTGGAGATAGATTTCAGGACTAGAATCACTGGAGAGCATTTGCTGGAGATATTTCAAATGAGTCAGGTTAGTTGGACTGACCTGTTGATGAGTTGATGACCACTAGAATGGGTTGACAAAGAGCACAGGAGGAAGTACAGTCTCTTTTTTTCTCTGGAAATTCTTATGGTGCGAGGATTCAAGGTGAGACGTCAGCCTTTAAATTCTTAGAGCCTGGATGATAGGATTTTGTGAAGCTGAATTCAGTGAAGTATAAAGTCCACCTGGCCTGCTGTGGGTCAAAATTTTTAGCATCTCACAGACATTCTAGGTTTTTATGATCTCTGCAAACCACGAATGGAAATGCACTCCTCTATGACAAGCTTGATGGCTAAAAGCTCTCGATTCCCAATGTCATAGTTCTTACCCAGAGTGAGCTTCACAGGATAAAGTGTGTTGTAGATGGTAAAAGCAGTGTTCAGTTGACAGAATTGTTAACAATTGCTGGTATAACTATGGTTGACTGTTACACCAGAGCTGTATGCACTTTACAAATTGTTATTAAACTTATTAACATTTATCAGCTGTAAAATTATTGCATTTTGTATGCAAAAAACTGTGCAAATATCAACAAAAATATATTTTATTTGTATTAAATGCAAAGAGTGTTCAATGATATTTAAACTGTCTTAGTAGAAGCTATTTTTTATTTACACTTACTAGAAAATAAATGCTACAACAAAACGTATGCTATTTACACTCAGTGTTAAAAGAAGATAAATGTTTTCAAAGATAAACAGTGTTGGGCAAGTTATTTAAAAAAAGGAATTAGTTATATGTACAGAACTAGCTACTTCTTACAAAAACTGAGTTAGTAACTGAATTGGGTCAGTTGGCATTTCTGTGTGGAGTTTGCATGTTCTCCCCGTGTTTGCGTGGGTTTCCTTCGGGTGCTCCGGTTTCCCCCACAAGTCCAAAGACATGCGCTATAGGTGAATTGGGTAGGCTAAAATTGTCCGTAGTGTATGTGTGTGAATGAGTGTGTGTGGATGTTTCCCAGTAATGGGTTGCAGCTGGAAGGGCATCCGCTGTGTAAAACATATGCTGGATAATTTGGCGGTTCATTCAGCTGTGGCGACCCCAGATTAATAAAGGGACTAAGCTGAAAAGAAAATGAATGAATGAATGAATAAAAGTAACAAATTACCAGAGAAAGTAACAATGAACTAAACAAGCTGGCGAGGGGGTGGAGACAATATTTAAAAATCAAAGACTAACAATATAATGAGGGTAAACTAAGGTGACAGGGAGTGACACATTAAAACACTAAACTGAAATAATCTCAGTCTTATAGTCCAGGAGGATAAGGAGGAGGGATGCATGGCCAGGTCCATGTGATGGTGGCAAGTCTGGGGCATGGAGCTGAGGAGGCCATAGGGTGTGGAGCTGAGGAGGCCTGATTCATGTAGCTGTGGCTCTGGTGGATCAGACAACCCCAGGGAGTCAGGAGACACTGTCAGATCAGACAAGTCCAGTGCGTCAGGAGGCTCTAGGTCAGGAGGCACTGGTGGGTTGGGTTGTGCTGGAATGCTGTTGAGAGCCTCATGTGCCAGAATGCTCCCCTCTTATAAAGTTTTAGGAGTTTTCTCCATCTCCACAATGGTAAACGGGGATTTACTGAAACATAAAACAAAGTTATTGTAATGAACTAGCGTCCACCTAGGGTCCTCCTGAGGCAGGCTTAAAACTGATGTTCATGTCCAGACCACTCCAAAACAGGTCTGTACTTCAGGAACTCTTTCATATACCTCTCCAAGGGGCGACCATTCTGGTAGATGTGGCTGCTGAATCTATTGTCAATTGTTCGATCATCTGCAGCCAAATGAATGATTTAACACAAAGTAATAAACAAAATGCAAACACAGACAACAAGAGGCTAACAGGACAGGATATATACACACAAAGAAACAATTAACTAAACAAGGTGACAGGGTAAACAAGGGAGTGGAGACAATACTTACCAAAAAACCCACAATTGAAATATACTGAAGCACAAGAACGGGACTGTTACAGGAACAATATAACATAATAGATGGTTAAGAACTTAATATTTAGCATAACTGGCCAACAAATAATGTATAAAACAATAAAATGATGCTTTTTAAGAAACAAAGACTCAAGAAAAAAAAAAAAAAAGTGATTTTGATTACATCCTTGTTTTAAGTTGTAGTAGGGAGGAGTTAATTCGCAGACATATACCTGGGTTTTCTAGGAGGTAGCTTGACAATGTTGTCAAGGTACACTTGGTGGGTCAGAGCAGGACATCTATTAGACGCTGGAATGTAGCAGATGCCAAAACAGCCTGAAGGGAAGCGCCTGGTATGGGGTACCTGTCAAAGCTTGAGATGTCATTCAGTTTCTGGAAGTCATTGCAGAAGCTGAGAGCGCCATCCTGTTTGGTTCCCATGACGACCGGACTAGACAATGGGCTGCAGGATGGCTCAACGACACACAGCTACCTCAATAGCCTGCTGGCGGGCCTCTTGGACCCGGTAGAGCCGCTGACAGATGACTTCTCTGGATGGACTGGTGGAGGGGAACCACCTCAGGGTATCGTGTGGCATGGTCAACGATGACCAGGATGTGGTCATGGCCCTGAACATATTTAGGTAACGGTCCAACCAGGTCCATCACAGCGCTCAAAGGCCACTTCAATGGGCTGGCAAATGGGTGAGCGCTGACAGAACCACTTCACAACCACAAATTCATGGGTGCTGCTATCGCAGGGGCAGCATGCGCAGCAAGCGGTCCATCACGACTTGCTCAGCGACCTGGGCAGCAGTGGGATTCTCCATGAGCATTCAGAGAGGGGCCTAGCAAACAAGCTGGGTGGCCTGCCGGGCCCCATTTCTGGCTGCCCACAGAGAATCGCCCATCTGTGCAAGAATCTCTTTCCTGAGCCCATCATAATCTTCATTTTAGGGGTCTTGAAGTGCATAATAGGCCCATTGGACTTCCCCCATCAGGAATGGTGCTAGCAGTCGAGTCCACTCAGTTTTATCTCATTGCTCACTTTTGGGGATCACCTCAAAAGTATGGAGGTATGATTCAATATATTCCAGGTTGCTGAGTTTGGTGATATGATGATGAGCAGGGCTCCGTGGGTCAGAATGTGGAGGGTGGGGTGGGATTTGCAGACTTTCGACCACTTCTCCAGCCATTCCTCATGGGTCGTGATTTAGCTGCTAGCTGCTGCTGACACAGGCGGGGAGAGCGAGCAGGATGGGTCTCTGCAGGAAACAACAACAGGTGTCAATATCCATAAATTCCCTCCTTTTCTGCCCGCATTTTCCATCAGTGTAGCAGGAAAGAGTAAATTTGCAGACACAAGTTGCAGTTTAACAGCCCCGGAGGGTATTTTTTTTAAATATACAGTCTGTGCTCGTGACATCAAAGGAAATGCAGTATCTGTAAATTGTGCTCCAGGGAGTGCAGGTGAAGGAGAAAGCAGGCTGGTTTCCAGTCACGCCGATTGCCATCAGTCTCTCAATCTGTGTAGAACAGGGAGCGCACACATAAGTATGACTGCACATAGAGAATGAGCTCACTCATCTGCTGTGAAGCCTCTGCTTTTGAGCAGTGCAGAAAAATTGTGCTCAGCTGCTGGTGATCGGTGTGAGTGCTCCAGGTGTGAGTGGTTGTGTTGATTCCAGGTGCTGATGCTAAGAATCCATTGGGTGGCCTGCCACAGGTTTATTTTTCAACACAACACTAGTAATGTGCAGTAACAACTGAAGTATAGTGGATTTTTCACTTTGTGACTGCTAGTAATTTTCAATACCACTGGCAAAATTACCACATACTGTATATGTCAATGAAGATCATTTTTGTCCATTTTGTTCATTATTTTCAGGCTTTGAGAGGTTTAATCAAAGTCTTCTAAAACTACACACTATGATGTATGAATAATACAACACTAAATGCCTAATTGTGAAATGCATGGTACACCACTTAACTAGGATAGCTATATGTAAAATCATACAAATATCTTATTCTGAAATATTTCTAACATACAGTTAAAGTTCCACATCCGATTGCTAAGAAACAGCTTAATTACAGTACTGCAAGTAGTTTTAATTCGTTAAATTCCACCCCTGCTAAAAAATGAATCACTACCATCCATTCATGATCCAGCTTCAGAAGTAGGGGAGTGGGTCCACTTTCGGTCAGTTTTAGTTTTGGTTAATTTGACTGATCTCAAAGAACCATTTCAGCTTGTGTAATATAGGGATCCTATATTAGTAATAGGGATTTTGTTAAACCATCGATATCAATCAATCTTTCATCACATTTTTAAAGATATGGTTAGATGTGCATTCTACTATATCATAATTCTGATGACACACTAGGCAACTTTTAGAGCAATGTTGCCAGGCAACTTTAGGAAATGATGCCTTCAAAGGGCAACCAAGTGAGACACAGGGCAACTAATTAGGGCAGCTGGATCTAGTTACAGTTATGTTACCCATTCTCAATGGGAAAGTAGCCAAGCAACATTGCTCTGCAATTTTGCCCGCAACACTGCTCAAAGAGTTGCCCCGTGTATCATCAGCATTAACATAAGAGTGACACTAGAAATGTCAACATGAAACATGAAGTATAAAGAAAATTGACAGGAAACAACTAACTTGCTGGTTGTGTGAAAACAACTTTAAAAGCATAGTTTACCCCAAAAGGTAAAGTTTAATTAATTTACTCACCCTCAGGCAAGGAATTTAAGAGGAAGGTGATATTTTTCTTTAGTAGAACATTAAATATTTTGAAACTGTGGTCCTGGGTAATTCATAAAATGCAAGTCAGCAAAGAGTTTGAGAGTCAAAAAACTACCAACTACATCTAAGTGCCATTCTAAACAATTTAACATTAGCGTCCTTCCTCTCTATGCACTGTAAAAAAATTCTGGGTTTCATACAATTCCTTCATATCCCAACACAAATCGATTAAGTTAACTTTAAGTGAACTAAGTGAATAGAACATAAAACAATTAAGTTGTATAAAAAACCTCAATAATTATGTTGATCAGTTCCTTTT
The DNA here is from genome assembly GCA_903798125.1 of Danio choprae. NCBI lineage: Eukaryota > Metazoa > Chordata > Actinopteri > Cypriniformes > Danionidae > Danio > Danio choprae. The sequence goes on from CAIGQW010054451.1 coordinate 2,457,240, forward strand.
GCGTGGTTTATTTATAAGTTAATTGCGAGAGGATCACATGCTTATGATTGACCACGGCTGGTCCCTCATCAGCTAAAACACGATGCACCAATCAGATGAATCCTTACTCACTATAAATAACCAGAGTTTCTCATTTCAGTTATCTTCATCTTGAAGAATCCCCCCTACTCCTACTCCTCCCTTTTCCTAGGCAGGGCAGCACGGCAGTCCAGTGGTTAACACTGTTGCCTCACAGCAAGAATGTCATTGGTTCAAGTCCTTACCAAGTCAGTTGACGTTTTTGTGAGGAGTTTACATGTTCTCCCCGTGCTCGCATGAGTTTCCCCAGGGTTCCCCAGTTTCCTTCCACCATCCAAAGACATGCGACATAAGTGCATTGACTAATCTAAACTGGCACCATAGATGAACTCTATAGCAAGTCCTAACTCGTCAATAGCCATAACATGCAGGGGAGTTCTGGAGACCTACCTGAGCTCAAACTCCCCTCTCGCTCTTCAAATGGGAGGGAGCCTCAGGCTCGAGGATCTTCTGAGCTCAGGGCTCTCTCCCAGGACAGCATGCCAAACACGCTTTATTATCAATCATCAGCTAAGTGTGAACTCTTGAAAAATACGTAGTTTAAACAAGGAGCAAGATTTTTTTTTTTCGAGTGTAGTCTAGCACTTGTTACATATAAAGACATACATATGATGTGCGTTCAAACTCACACGAGAACTCCAACTGTATGTTAAAGGTGACATAGAATGAAAATCTGGATACACCTAAGCATAGGTGAATATTAAGAGTTCATTACAGATAAATGGTATATTGTGAGCCTTAAACACCACTGTATCCTCATTATAATGTAAATCCCATGAGTGTAAAATCCACATGAAAAACAGGCCAATTGGAACCAAACACTGACTGTGACAAACCACACTGGATCATTAGGAGGCACCTAGGCAGCATTTGATTAGCCACAACAGTTCATAGAGAATTAACAACTATTATATATTTTCCATACTTTTTAAGTTTATCTAAACTTGCATTATGGTGACATGGTGGCTCAGTGGTTAGCACTTTCAGCTCACAACAAGAAGGTCGCGTTTGAGCACTGGCTGGGTCAGTTGGCATTTCTGTGTGGAGTGTGCATGTTCTCCCTGTCTTCATGTGGGTTTCCTCTGGGTGCTCTGGTTTCCCCCACAGTCCAAAGGCATGCGCTATAGGGGAATTGAATGAACTAAATTGTCCGTAGTGTATGTGTGTGAATGAGTGTGTATGAATGTTTCCCAGTACTGGGTTGCGGCTGGAAGGGCATCTGCTGTGTAAAATATATGCTGGGTAAGTTGGCGGTTCATTCTGCTGTAGAGAGCTCTGATGAATAAAGGGACTAAGCTGAAGGAAAATGAATGAATGAATAAACTTGCAATATACCCACATAGCAAAATATCTCTGGCCCAGCTCTGGCCCACACAATCAGCTTTTGCTGGTCTGGCTTCCATACAAGGGCCAAACATGGACCATATCTGGGCCAAGTCTCATCCAAGTAAATAACCCATAACTAAGGCTGAACTGGGCCAGATATGTTCATGTGTCACAACTGCAATGAAATTGACAAACACATGAACCATTGCGCTTTAGGCGTGCTATGGGCATGCTTTTTCTCGAAGCGATCTGATTGGTAGAATTTTTCTTTATTCGAAAATAATAAAAATGTATTTTAAATGTTGTTCAAGATAGGCCAAACTTACATGGTCTACTTATCAATTATTAACATCTGGGCCAAATACTACAATTATGTTTGGCCCAAGCATTGTGTGCCGCCTTAAAGACGGTGTCACCTCTGCCAAACCAGGGCCATGTTTGGCCCACATGCTGTATACCAGTGCCGGATGAATGCTTGCTTTGCCAGATGTATGCCAAATCTGGGCCAGAATTCTTTGTGGGATATATGGATTATACATTTATCTCAAAGAGGCAAATGGTCTGTTCAAATGTATTTATTGTTTGTTTATATTGTAAAATGTGCTGTGTATATTCATAAGGAGGCAACAGACTCATGCAAACTGCCGAGTATAATTGTTTTAAGTCCACATAAACCGGAAGCTGCCACTGTTTTATTTTTATTTTTTGTGACACAGTTCCTAGGGAAATGAAATATTAAATGAGTAAACAGTGGGCGTGGCTTGTTTTATTTTTAATCTGTGAGCTGAATAGATGTAATAGATTCAAAGGTATCCAAGACCAGGCCGTATCCCCAGCTGATGCTGTGGTGGACTGATTTCTGAAAGGCCTCTGCGACAAACAAGTCTACGCTTGATCCTGTGGGCCAGCCTGACCTCCTGCCGGTGCCCTACCACACCTGCAGCTTTCCACGATGGACGTCCAGCTTCTCCAGCCTCCGGCGACTAGACTGCAGCTCCACACAGGAAGTTTGGCCAGAAGAATAATGATCATGTCCAACAGAGCCTGGTTTCTCTCGAGTTTTTTTTCCCTTCACTTCGTCAATTGGTGAAGTTTTTTTCCTCGCCACTGTTGCCACTGGCCTGCTTGGATCGGGACTTGTGGAGCTGCGCTTCGGTGGATTTGCTCTTTAGTGATTGAACTTTCAGCAGTGAAACTTAAACCATACTAAACTGAACTGAACTAAACTGAACTTCTACTCTAAAATCTGGACTTTACTAGAACATGTTAAGCTGCTTTGACACAATCTACATTGTAAAAAGCGCTATATAAATAAACTTGAATTGAATTGAAAAGATGTAGTAAGGTAGGCATTTTATTCAGAAAGATCTGAAAATGGGTTTTAAAAGAGTTAATACAACCTAAACAGATGGCTTCTCCTCACCATTTCTGTTTGTTGTCACAACTGACATTTAAAGGGGCGTGGTTATGTATATTAGCCACGCCCAATACCTAAGACATAGGTCACAGGTGTCAATTCCTGTGACCTATGGAATTGACACCTGTGACATAGGTAATCTGACAACTTAACTGAAAACAAAACAGGAAGTGCATTTTCAGATTTCAATTAAAGATTACAAGGGCAAACATTTTTTTTTCTAAATGACATGCACAGATGAATTGCTCACCACAAAACTAGCAATGCAAGCTAGCAAAATCATATGGTTAGTTTTGATAATGTTTGTACTTCAGTGCACGTTTATGCATTGTGTCATCACTCAGCCCTTAGTTTGGATTTTTTTGGAGTGAAAGGTTACTCTGGTGACATAAAGTTAGCTCACTACGTCTAGCTTAAATAAACCTTTCCACCACTTCACTGTCAGTTGCTGAGGAAATGTGATGGATTGCTAAGTAGATTTTCAGTTTGATGATTCCATCACGATGTATTATGCTGAAGGTGTCACTTTAATGGCGCATCCAGACAACAGTCACAAAGAGATGATTCTCAAATGAGTCATTCAGTACAGATGAACGACGGTTCCTCTGGCTGTGCAATATAACATATCTGATCTAATGGTGCTGACACTTGGTGTGTTTGCTAATTAAGCAGAAACCATGCAGGCGTGCGTGTCACTCAGAAAAGTTGATCCGTGTGTCATATGGGCCATGATGGAGCTGTGTCTTACAGTCTTTAGAGCCTGACACCAAACATGCTGTGACCGATGTGTCAAACTCCAAGCATGACACACAAGTGCCGTCTGCTCTCTTCACAGTCTATGTTTGTGGATTTGAAACCTGTGAGAGAAAGTCAATAACCAGTTCAGCTGCGAGCTGTGTCTCCTGACCACAAGGTGTCAGTGAAACCTTAATGCAATATTTTGCTAATGAAATCCTTACATCTTGCATGCATAAGAGTGGGAGGTGGGGGGAAACAGGGCTTGCAGAGATAACCAGTCACTCGAACAAATCCAGAACACCGGATAAAGAATCAAGCTAGCTGAACTAAGAAAGCATTTTGTGCAACCAAGAAGTGGGAAGATTGCTTTATGCTGTTAGCCCTGTTGTTACACTTTGACAATTCTTTAAGCTTCTTTATTCATGCACAGAAAAGATAAAAAAAGTCAAAGTTTTGATATAAACAAAGAAAAGTATGGATAGACAGATAAAGAGAGATTAAATTAACATGAATTAAAAACAATATATAAGTATTATTTATTCATTTGTTTTCTTTTTGGCTTAGTCCCTTTATTAATAAGGGGTCACCACAGCGGAATGAACTGCCAACTTATCCAGCATCTGTTTTACGCAGCGGATGCCCTTCCAGTTGCAACCCATCACTGGGAAACACCCATACACTCTCATTCACACACATTCATTCATTCATTCATTTTCATTTCGGCTTAGTCCCTTTATTAATCTGGGGTCGCCACAGCGGAATGAACCGCCAACTTATCCAGCATATGTTTTACACAGCGGATGCCCTTCCAGCTGCAACCCATCTCTGGGAAACATCCATACACACCCATTCACACTCATACACTACGGACAATTTAGCTTACCCAATTCACCTATACCGCATGTCTTTGGACTTGTGGGGGAAACCGGAGCACCCGGAGGAAACCCACGCCAACACTGGGAGAACATGCAAATTCCACACAGAAACGCCAACTAATCCAGCCAAGGCTCAAACTACTGACCTTCTTTCTGTGAGGAGACAGCGCTACCCACTTCGCCACCACGCCGCCTCTATAAGTATTAAAAGATGAAAAAAAGTATTACTATGAAATACCAGGGTTAACAACAACAGTTTGAGGAGAGATTGTGAGCAACTGTAGAGATGAGAGTGGAGTGGAACATAACCTCAAGTCAGTTGATTGACCAAAGTTGCACACATATCATAAAGCTGCCAACAAGGCTATAGCTCCAATGAGAAAGTTCTACACCAAATCATTTTAATGATATTTGAACCATATAAAAGAAATTAAAGTGTTATCAATGCACAAAGTCAACAAACGTTGTGTTAAATAAAAAAAAACAAAACATCAAAAGCACCATATCCCAACAAGAAAACTAAGTGCCTACGTTCAAACTAATACAAATGCCAAGGCAAAACCAGGCCTCTGGATACTGGTAACATCTAGATTAGGGGTTGTTCACAGGAATATTTGCCCTAAATCCACTTTAAAACAGATGAACGCAAGCTCTTCCGAGACCATCCGTAAAGGCAAAGATTTTTATTGGCCCACTTGGCTTTCTGTTGGGTATGACATCATACTTTAAAGCACTTATCATCCAGCTCTTCTAGAAGTGAAAAATTATAGAGATGCTAAGCTAGCAGTTGTTGGCCACACCCTTTGCTTGTGCCATAATTTGGCCTAGTATTAGCATTCTTCTGCATTAAACAACCACCTTTAGGATAGACCAACTGGAGCCTCAACAAACTGCAAGAGAAATCACTTTCAAATGGGTGAAGTGTGCAAGTATTAAATGTTGTGTCAATTATGCATTAAAAGTATTATCTACCTCTTGTAGAAAGGTGTGCTTGAATTAAGAAACGTGTGTTTTGTAAATCTGCTGAATATTAAATACTGCAATAACTCCATGATTGTGTTCTTTTCTCTTGTGTAAAGAGAAAGGTTTGTGTTCTCTACTCTTTCAACTTTAAACCTATTCCATCTGAATGAATGTGTGGGTTAGACTAGTTTAAGTGCTTAATTCAGTTAATCATCATCGCTAATTTCTAATCATGCCGAGTTTAGCTGCATGCTACATGAGTAGTATTTTACAGTTATATTTCAATTTATTTCAATTAATTTAATGTTATATTTCATAGCTGATGGAGGCATAAAGTACCCCTATTATGGATTTTTTTAAATTAACTTCTATGCAGTGTGTAAATTAGCTCTAAGCGGATGAAAATGTCCAGTTGAGTTTTAAATCTAAAGGTAGACTGTGTATAAAGTTATTGACTCTGAAAAAGAAAAAGCTGACTCAAAGGTGTTAATAGGAATTCAAGTGAATCTTTGAAACCCCACTGCCTCAAACACCATAGCGGATTGCAGGGAATTTATTCATTCATTCATTCATTTTCCTTCGGCTTAGTCCCTTTATCAGGGGTCACCACAGCAGAATGAACCACCAACTATTCCAGCATATGTTTTATGAAGCAGATGCCCTTCCAGCCACAACTTATTACTGGGAAACACCTATACACTCTCACAATCCCACATGCACTCATACCTATAGCGCATGTCTTTGGACTGTGGGGGAAACCGGAGCACCTGGAGGAAACCCACGTGAGAGAGTACATGCAAACCCCACACAGAAATGCCAACTGGCCCAGCCGGGACTCGAACAGCGACCTTCTTGCTGTGAGGCAACAGTGCTAACCACTGAGCCACCGTGCTGTCGCAGGGAATTAAATATTTTTTTATTTACTATTATTTTTTACAGCTCAAAGACGAGGATCTGAGGAATCAATGTTAAATTACATTTTCACAACATTACCACAGTATATCCCAAGTCTTGTTCTGTGTTACTGTCATTTTACTGATGATTGCTACAGCAGCATAAACTACAACTCAGCATTTTCCGACAATTTGTTATTAAAGGAAGAATTAGAACCTAGATTAGGCTAGATGTTCATGGACTAGATGTACACGGGACTTTGTCAGTACCCTGTTCATTTGGATCAGCTTCTTTCTCTGAATCACAACCTGTAAGTGTGATTAAAATTGTTGCCTTCTTGTTTTCTGTAGCATGCAAACTATTTCTTTAGTTTCAGTGTGTGTTGTGTTCGATCCACAAATCTAATAGGACTTTGGTTAATCGGCTAAGTGGCTTTCACGCCGGACATGGAAAGTGCTCCGCTATGAATCTCATTGATTTCAATGGCTTGAACATGCCAACCAAGGCTCTAGCAGAACAAAGAACAAAAGCAGATCAGCAGAACAAAATCTAGCAGATCTAGCAGATCAGCAGAACAAAACTCAGATGAGTCAATGTTCAAAATAGTTAAGCTGCCACTGAGATGATTAATTCTGAATGTTTGTCATTGTAATTACTTGGAGTTATGGTGAAGGATAAAGCAATACGCTGGTGTACAAACTGCAGTTCTTTACCAATACAATTATGCGTTGGGCTTTCATATACTGTACCCTTGCTGCTTGCTTTAACACTTATAAGCTGTGATGGGAATTCCATTTCCGACACTCACCACGCACAGTAGACCAATCACAACAGACTGGGTCACTGGACCAATCACCGCAGATTAGTGTCACACAAAGGAGGGTTTTGGAAAAAGGAATCGATGAGCATATCATATGGGAGTCTTTGGTACAATAAGGTCAAATTATTAAAGAGGGGACTCTTGTATTTATGCTCTGCTGGGGACTCCTCAAACCAAAATATCAACATCATATAGTCCATATTACAGACACTTTAAGACTAAAACACTAAAACAGGCAAATGTTTAGATCCAATTTGTATATTTACATTTATTTATAACCAACACAATTAATTACTAATTTCTCTGTTTGAGCTTAGCGCAAATTTCTAAATATGATCTTATCCAAGCAAAAAGAAAGTACCACTGTGATACAAGTTGATTTTTTATGATGGTTTTATGAAGCATTATTTTATTATGGTTTTTATGAAGTTCAATCAAGTCAACATTTTTTCTATAGTGCTTTATACAATACATATTGTGTCTAAGCAGCTTAACAGAGATAAATAATGTTTGTATAATGTGAAACCGATTCTATAAATCAGGCATGTTCAGTTAGTATGATGCAGTACTATTCAGTTTGAATAGTAACTTTGAAAGAGAAACAAGAAGCCCAAATTCCATAAAAGATCTTATATGGTAAATGAAGAGCTGTAGTCTACTTAGAAGTGCGTGACTAACTTACCAGTGGCCTTAACTACAATGAGTGTCCTCCATTGGTGCAGGTGCCAGTCATCCTGGATATGATGCGTTCAAACTGGCTGTAGGGTTTTGTGTAGGGAAGTCTTTGCTGGCGTCAGTCCTGATGACTAGTCTCACTGAAGTCTTCTCTTACCATGATGGACTGTTTCGGTCGACCGTTTGATCTGGATTTGTACAGGGTGCAAGTGATTACATACATACTTATAAATTGAATTCAAGTCAGGTGATTGGCTGGGCCATTCTACAGCTTGACTTTCTTTCTCTGAAAGCATTTGAGAGTTTCCTTGGCTGTGTTTTGGATCATTGCCTTGCTGAAATGTCCACCCTGGTTTCATCTTCGTCATCTTGGCAATGTAGATATTGGACTGAAGCAGCTAATATTAGTTTACAATGAGATGCAGAGGGTTGCTGAAGAACTACTGAGAAATTTCAGTTGCTGTCTGGGTTTTCACTGCTTTTCTACACCTTCCTTTCTTCATGTGTTCAATCCTTTTTCCCTTTGTCATTTCATTTTATTGCACAGAACTTCATTTGTAAACTACGTAGTTTAGATTTCTTTGCATATATGGATTTCTTTGGTTGTTACGAACATGCTGTGAACAAAGGGTGACGTGTTCAATGCTTATTTCTTCTGCTGTAGATGTTCATCATCCACCTGACTCAATAATTAAATGATATTATTTAAGGGGCATCAAAAGTACCAAAGCAATTGTTGGTTTAACATTTGGCTAGCTTCTATCTGTCGCTCACAGAAACTGTCACGCTTGAGTGCACGTACAGTTTATTTTGTGAATATGGTGCAGGAATACTGCATCAAAATTGCATAGACCCCAGCACTGGAGACATAAGGTGCTCAGAGCGATCCAGAGAGAGAGAGAGAGAGCTCTTGCCTCACAGCCGAAGAATGCATCACTTTCTCACTGACTGATAGCACACATCACTAGTGCTGCTTTATGCACATCAAACACCTGCCATGGTGCATATGCTCTCCTCTGAGGAAAGAGTTGCTCTTGGCTTTGCAAAATACACGTACAAGCACCAGAGATGAGTGATTAGACAGGTAAAAAAAAAGGACAGACAATACTGAAAGGGAATTTAGAAATATGCTTGTAGTGGTGATGTTTTGTGCTGTGACGTTTAATTTGAATTGTGCCAACATTTAGATATATATATTTAGAATTCCATCCAGGCAAAATAAACCTTTATTTTTTATTGTATTTATTTTATTCATATACAGTACTTGGTTCTGTCTCAGTTTAAAGTTAATTTGGTGTACGGTACTGTTGTGAGGGGGCAGGCCCGAGAGCCGTGGGAACGGAATGAGGCCGTGGCGTAAGTGAATACACCTGCAGTGCACACCGGCCTCGAATCCCATCGTTCCTCCTCTTATAGTCCAGAGCTCCTTCCATGGGATTCGAGGCCGGTGTGCGCTGCAGGTCTATTCACTTACGCCACGGCCTCATTCCGTTCCCACGGCTCTTGGCCCCGCCCCCTCATCACAGGTACGTTTTCATATGAACTTATTCACATAATTTCATTTTATCATACTAGACATTTCATATCATCTTTTTGTCCCTCAAAACTTTGTAAATATTTTTTGTGAGTGTATCTTTGGTCCGACCTGCAGGGTAAAACATGGACATTGTGGCTCTTTTCCAGCAAATGGAAGACTCTAAAATCAATCGCTGTGTCATTTCTGTTGTAGCTGCACATACATAATACACTTAACTTAGTGGTAGTGGACACCTGAGTTAACCTTTTTAATATATGTTTATTAAAATTACTTTTGAGCAGTGCGGGAAGAAGGAAGCAAGAAGGTCGCTGGTGCGAGCCTCAGCTGGGTCAGTTGGCATTTCTGTGTGGAGTTTGCATGTTCTCCCTGTGTTAGCGTGGGTTTCCTCCGGGTGCTCCGGTTTCCCCCACAAGTCCAAAAACATGCGCTATAGGTGAATTGGGTAAGCTAAATTGTCCATAGTGTATGTGTGTGTGAATGGGAGTGTATGGGTGTTTCCCAGTGATGGGTTGCAGCTGGAAGGGCATCCGCTGCGTAAAACATATGCTGGATAAGTTGGCGGTTCATTCTGCTGTGGCGGCCCCAGATTAATAAAGGGACTAAGCCAAAAAGAAAATGAATGAATGAATTCCTTTTCAAATGAATGGAAAGGAGGCAACATGCATCTGGAACACAATAACCTGCAATCAGAAGCTTGTCAACTGTGAATCACCTGAAGTTAGCAAGTATGTATTTATTTGTTTATTTATTGATTTATTTCTCAATGTGTATGCTTTTTTTATAGCTAATGTAAAAGGCACAACACAAGCACAGAACATGTTGTAACTGCTCTGAATTTGTTCCTTTTTATATAATTTAAGCAGAGTACAATCCTACCTCACCTAGTTTTATTTAAATGCACTTTTATCAAGGGTAAATGAGCAACATTGTTAAAAAAACTAGGTAAAGTCTTATGGATTGAATACTCTGGGGCATTGCTATGGAATAAACTGCCAGTGGATATTAAAAGGATTACAAATGTGATTTGGTTTTAGTTTAAAATCTAAAAGCTGGCCCTTAAGCGGAATAGTATGTTGGTGAATTTTACAGAATATTTTTAATGGTTATTTGTGATTGTATTTGTATTTATTCTTATAATGTAGTGTCACAGTGTACCTGTTACCAGGAGTTGTATAATCGCATCATAGGCTCATTCTGAAAACATAAACCTATATACATTTCTAGAGATTGTGAATTATGTAGCCAGAGCAAAGTATGGCTGCATTTTTTCTTTAAAGTAGATGCTACGGGGTGGTATGATGCCGTTCCTTTTCGTGCTTACCAGCTGACCGATTACCTCCATATGGACTTCTTTTGCGCTGTTACCAGTTTGTCCAGTGGCTCGCCGCATACCTCAGTGGACTTGAGACACAGAGTGGAGTTGACTGTGATAATGGGGTTCGAGTATGGCGAAGAATGGTTCCAGAAAGCAGGTTAGAACAAAAGTCAAAAATGAAAATTAACAAGTAAATAACAGGGTGAGAATGTGGTAATCTGCTGCCTGGGTTGTGTTTAGGGAAGGTCAATCTGTGTTTTTTAAAACATTATCGGTTGGGTTTAAGAAAGGAGGAGGGTGGGTCAGTTGATCTGTCAGTCAGTCGGTCAACAGCGACCTCTGGTGGATTTGCGCGAGAACACTCGCGAGAGAATGGCACTCGCGAGAGAAATTTGAGATCTCAAAAAGCGTACACAGCGGCCTCTGGTGGATGAAAACAAAAACTGCAAAAAAGACATAGCTCCTGGGACGTATTTGACGATCTCCAGAAATGTATATAGAGGTACGTAATCAGAATGAGCCTGGGTTGTATAATCTGTACTTCACATCAAGGACCACGATGGAAATAAGTTTAGTTTTTAAAACTTTATTGTGTATATCCTTGACGAATTAAGTGTATTCACTTATTTTTTTTGTTGTTTCTCCTCTTACTGCTAGTGTTGTGTATGCGTCTATTGCTTATGTGCATCAAGCTAAGCTTTATTGGGTATATCCTTGACAGATTAAGTGTATTCACTTATCTTTTTGTCAAATAAAAAGAAAGAAAGAAAGATGGTTTCTCCTTTCACTGCTCGTGTTGTGTATGCTTTTGATGCGTATGCGCATCAAACTGAGCATTAGCATGTTTGACATGAGCTCAGCCACATGCCACATTGCTGTCAGCACAATGCAAAAGCCAAATGCAAAGTATGTAGTTAATTAACATAGACATGGAATTAGAAATACATTAATCTACGTGGGTTTAGCGGTGAACGATAAAGTATCTGCAAATAAGGAAATAATTGTTTGTGTGATGTCTTGGTACGCAGTTTTTGTGCTTGAAATACATCTAATAGAGAGTCTTGGCTAAGACAAGGCTAAATTTGGGCTTTCAGTAAAATCTAATAGACGTCTATCTGTAGTCTAAAACAAATCTTAGAATGTAGAATGTGTTAAAGCAGCTTAACATAGATGAATAGAGTAATAACTACGTTTGAGTCTTCAGATATATATTTTTAATACTATTTTTATATGTTTATTAGATTTTCACTGGCATCCCAAATTTAGCTTTGTTTTAGCCAAGAAATCTGTTTGAACATCTGTAAGATGTTTTTTTAGCACACACACACACACACACACACACACACACACACACACACACACACACACACACACACACACACTGTTTTTATACTGTACAACTGTATTTTCTATTTCCCTAACCTCACCCTACCCCTAAGTGAAGTTTTACAAACTAATTTCGAGAGGAGCACATGATATGATTGATCACGGCTGGTCTCTGTAATCAGCAATAATTCAATCAGATTGATCCAAGCCTACAATGAATTGGCTGATTTCGCCCTACTTACTTATCTTCGTTTCAGAAGAATCCCCCCTTCCACCCCATCTCCTTCTTTTCCACCTTTTACCAAGGGGAGCTCTCGAGACTTACCTGATCTCGGACCCGCTTATATGCTTATTGACCAGGTGGGAGCCGTGGGCTCAATCATCTACGAGCTCAGGGTTCTCTCCCGGGACAGCATGCCAAACCTGCTAATAGCGTCAATCAATATCTAAGTGTGAACTCTTGAAACCCAACCCTCAAAGAAAACTGTGTACGGTTTTACTATATGAAAAAAGAGAAGTGAGAAATTGAGAAATGAGAACACCAGCATAATTCTCAACATGGGTTCATTCTGAAAACATAACCCTATATACATTTCTGGAGGTCGCGAATTATGTAGCCAGAGGTACGTAAGGCTGCATTTCATCTTTAAAACGAACACTACGGGGCGGCATGACGCCGTTTCTTTTCTCGCTTACCAGCTGACCGATTACCTCCATATGGACGGCTTTTCCGCTGTTACTAGTTTGTCCAGTGGCTCGCCATGTATGTTGGTGGACTTGTAGCATGGCGCAGAGTTGACCGCAATGACAGGGTTCGAGTCCGGTGAAGAACGGGTCCAGAAAGCAGGCAAGACAAAAACAAAAGCCAAGAAATAAAATAAACAAGTAAATAACAGGGTGAGAATGTTGTAAAATCTGAAAACGTGGTAAAAATCAGGCTGCTGCGAGGGCATTTCTTTTTCTGGATTGCTTTTGAAAACACTGTAGGTTGGGTTTAGGGAAGTGGGTGGGCGCAGGTCAATCTGTGCTTTTTAAAACACTATTGGTTGGGTTTAGGGAAGGAGGAGGGTGGGTCAGTCAGTCAGTCAGTCGACAGCGGCCTCTGGTGGATTTATGCGAGAAGAGCAGGCGCGAATGGCATTCGTGAGAGAAATTTGAGATCTTAAAAAGCGTACACAGCGGCTTCTGGTGGATTCAGGAAAACAAAAACTGCAAAAAAACGTAGCTCCTAGGACGTATTTGAAACTCTCCAGAAATGCAAATAGTGGTACGTTTTCAGAATGAGTCTGGGTTGATAATTCCTCATGTCCTCATAATTCACCACCTTCTTGTAATATCTGTGCCATTCCCATGTAGTTTTACAGATTTGCATCCTGATATGTCACAAAAACACGAAATGCAAAATGCATGTGTAACTGATGTAGCTCTTTTGTGTTACACTTTATTCTGAGCATAGTAATGTTGAAAATTTTTATCCTCATTCAGGTTGATTAATTATGACAGCTGACTAACCTTATCTTTGTGCGGTGCTGTATTGCTTTGACAAGTGTGTTGTTAGAGGGCACTAGACATACGGTGAGTCTGTATTTGTTGATTTTTTAAAGAGCATATTCATGCCTCTGAATTTCACCAGCAGGACATCGACTGATGTGGAATCTTCATCAAATACCTGCTGTCAGTGTGAATTTGCTCTGCAAATATTCCTGGATGGCCACAGTAGAATTTCATTAAAACTGTCCTGCCACAACCTACGGCTTCTTAGTGAGATACAACATTACAAAATATGAAACGGTGCCTGACACTCATTTGTGTTCATGGGAGACTTTTAAAATAAGTATTATTTTTTTATTTATTTATTGCACCTGTCACAGTGCAGCTTACTTTGCCAAAATGACATCCTTATTATTATGCAGACGAGGAATGAGTTTTCTTGACAGTAATTTTGGGTAAATCTCAAAACCTTTGGGCAGAACAAGTCTGGTATAGCTCAAAGAAAATATACTACAAACTTTATTTTGCAGTTGAAGTCAGAATTATTAACCCTCCTGAATTATTAGCCCTCCTGAATTATTAACCCTCCTGAATTATTAGCCCTCCTGAATTATTAGCCCTCCTGAATTATTAGCCCTCCTGTATACTTTTTCCCCCAATATCTTTAACGGAAAGCAGATTTTTTTCAACACATTTCTAAACATAATAGTTTTAATAACTCATTTTTAAGAACTGATTTCTTTTTTCTTTGCCATTGTCACGATCACCAGCGATCTAATCCTTGCAGATCGCTGGAGAACTACACATCTGTCACTGAACTGGACTACAAATACCATCATGCACCTCACACACACCAGTTCCTGATTCCCCCTGGTTACACACACACAGCTGGTAACTCATCATGGACTGATTACCTGGGATTTATCTTCACCTCTCTCTCTCTCTCTCACTCACACACACACACACACACATTGCTGAGTCTTGTTAACCTGTAGCATTATGTAGAGTTAATCCTATCTAGTATTTCTGTGTTTTGATCTTTGCCTCTTTTTTTGTTATTGATTCTTTGTCGCCTGTACTGACCCTTCGCCTGTTCTTGACTACGATCCTGGATTACCTTTATGCTCCTGTTTGCAACCTGTTGGTCGTTGCCTGCCTGGCTACTCTTATTAATAAACTGAGTGTGGATCCTCAACTACGGTGCCAGAACCATTTCTGTTACAGCCATAATATGTTACTAGATATTTTTCAAGATACTAGTATCTTGAAAGTGCAATTTAAAAGCTTAATTAGGTTAATCAATAAGTCATTAGTATAACAATGGCGTGTTCCAATAAAATGACCTTAAAATGGTTAAAAAACTGCTTTTATTCTAGCCAAAATAAAACAAATAAGACTTTCTCCAGAAGAAAAAAGAATATTATCGGAATTACTGTGAAAAATTCTTTGCTCTGTTAAACATCATTTGGGAAATATTTGAAAAAAGAAATAAATAAAAAATCACAGGAGGGCTAATAATTTCCCACCACCAAGTAATACTTGCAGCATGCTATGGTACATAAGCTTTACATTACATAGGGTGTGTGTAATATCTAATTTGCAATGTACAACCAAAAAAAACAAAAGAAACTGCAGGTCTGAATTGAAATAGGTGCCTTAAATGAACTACCCTATGCGACTACATAACTATATGCAGTAGCAAACAGTATTATTATACAGTACAGTGCAAAGGTTTGAGCCATGAGTAGAGTGAAATAATAGTTTAGTAGGATCGATTAAGTGTATACATTAAAGCCTTTTTAATCCAGTGCGGTGTGTGTGAAATGTACTTTATATTCCAATTCTCTAGGCTCTTTGCTGACATGCTGTATTTACACTAAATGCCTTTTGAAACAGCTAAAAGTGAACATAACTGATGTCCTCAACTCAGGCTCATTCTGATTACGTACCCCTATATACATTTCTAGAGAGCTCCAAACATGTCCCAGGAACTACGTTTTTTTGCAGTTTTTGTTTTTCGCGAATCCACCAGAGGCTTTGAGATCTTAAATGTCTCTCACGAGTGCCATTTGCACATGCTCTTCTCGCATAAATCCACCAGAGGCCGCTGTCGACTAACTGACTGACTGACCAATCGACTGACCCATCCTCCTCCTTCCCTAAACCCAACTGATAGTGTTTTAAAAAGCACCAATTGACCTGCGCCCACCAACTTCCCTAAACTCAACCGACAGTGTTTTCAAAAGCAATCCAGAAAAAGAAAAGCCCTTGCGGCAGCCTGATCTTTACCTGCCTGAGTTTTCAGATTTTACCACATTCTCACCCTGTTATTTACTTGTTTATTTTATTTTTTGGCTTTTGTTTTTGTCTTAACCGTTTTCTGGAAGCGTTCTTCTCCCGATTTGAATCCCGTTGTCACGGTAAACTCCACTCTGCGTCTCAAATCCTCCGACATACGCAGCGATCCACTGGACAAACTGATAAGAGCGGAAAAGCCCTCCACATGGAGGTAAGCGGTCAGCTGGTAAGCGCGAAAAGGAACGACGTCATACCGCACCGTAGCATTAGTTTTAAAGACAAAATGCAGCCATACGTTCCTCTGGCTACATAATTTGCGATCTCCAGAAATGTATATGGGGTACGTTTTTTAGAATGAGCCTATGTTGGATGTCCATTGGATGGGCTTGTTGATATCTAAAACTTAGGCCACCAAAATAGATGATGCGTCCTCAGATACAGTATAATGTAGGCGGGTGAAATTGGAATGTCATTTAAAAGGTCACTACATAGCTATAGCTACTACATAGCTATGGTACAACACACATTTGACAGGTATATAGTGACTTTTCTTTCTTTTTTAATTTGCTTTTAAATTGTGAGCACATCTTTTACATGTTAGCTTTATTCAAAACAAGATTAAAATGAGAAAAAAGTCTATAAAATTTAGTATTTGTGATTATAATGACATTCATTATAAACATATATTTCATAACAATTCAGTAATCTAATGTTCATTCATTCATTTTCTTTTCGGCTTAGTTCCTTTATTAATCATGGGGTCGCCACAGCGGAATGAACCACTAACTTATCCAGCATATGTTTTACACAGCGGATACCCTTCCAGCTGCAACCTAACACTGGGAAACACCCATACACTCTTGCATTCACACACATACACAACAGCCAATTTAGTTTATTCAATTCACCTATACTGCATGTCTTTGGACTGTGGGGGAAACCGGAGCACCCGGAGGAAACACACACGAACACAGGGAGAACATGCAAACTCCACACAGAAATGCCAACTGACCCAGCCAGGGCTCGAACCAGCAAACTTCTTGCTGTGAGGCAATCGTGCTACCCACTGCGCCATTGTGACACCCCTAATCTAATGTTACATTGGGATAATTATTATGCAAATGCTTTGCTCTTCATTCGTATTCCAGGTAAAACATTAGTGGTCACACTAACCGGCACACACAGTACAACCCATTTAAACTGAGCAGTGTAACCTTTTCCATTATGTTTGTTTGACATTATGTTACACTTAACGGGCTAATTTTGTGTATTTGGTCAGAGGATTTGATAAGAAACTAAAGTATGAGGTGATGTAAAAAAACAAACAAACCCATTGATCCATTTAGGCGGAAGTAACACTGCAAGTTTTGGATGTTTATATCTTATATAAATGGTGATCTTAATTATAAATTATATCTTAATGCAAATGGTGTCACTGTTTTGGTGCATACTAGCTTATAGATATGCTTAAAGGGCACCTATGGTGCTAAATCAACTTTTGGAAGCTGTTTCAACAGAATTGTGTGTAGGTATAGTGTCCACAGTCTTATTGTAATGATCTAAACACAAATTTTTCTCATTTAAAATGTATTTTTTTCATGATGTTAAAATAAGATCCAAATTCCAGTGATTTTGGGGCCCACCGCAACGTGACCTAGCAGTGCAGTTTTCTCAGCCCACTGAATTGATTGACAAGAGCGTGTTAACACACTACCTTAGTAACGCACATAAACATGTTCACTGAACAGGATTTGCAAAGAAACTGGGATTAAAAGATCTGTTCCAACTCTCTGTGATCAGCTGCACGTCGAGTTTTAAAAGTTTAAAACATTTTTAAAACAGTGCATGTTTGTAATTAAGAAAATACAGTAAAATCACTATATAATTAATAACCACTGGAATCAGCACAGCTGCGTCAGTACAACTACAAACGATAAGGATTCTTCAAACACACAACAGGAGTCCCGGTTTGCGGCCTTTAAATCTGGTTTATTTTGTACAGTAGCATTATGAATATCCATACAGCATTCTATATTATTCTTATTCTTATATCCTGTCACATTTGCTGCAAGTAGATGTGAAAAAACAGTGCAAAGTTAAACATGTATGTGTGTGTATGCACTGTGAACTTTGCAACGACATTTCTGTGTGACTCATCATTGCAGCAAAGCTTGAATAAATTCCCCAACAAACACATCAAATAATCTTACTTGGTATTTTGACTCATAAACTAAATCTCTGCTATATCCGTGTCGGTCTCTGTCACTGGGTGCTGTTTATATAACGTAACACATGAGAAACAGACAAACATGTGAGAAAGGTGGGCGGGGAGAACCAGCTCATTTACATTTAAAGGCACAGACAACAAAAACAGCTGCAATATCCACTAACCCCAAAATTCACATATTTAGCAGGGTATTAAAAATGGTCTGATGGGTTTTTTGAGCTGAAACTTTACAGACACATTCTGGAGACACCAAAGATTTATCTTACATCTTGTAAAAGGTGTAAAATAGGAGCCCTTTAAGACGAGCATACTGATACTAGCATCTAAAAACGTTATTTTAAATTTATGGGACCTTTAAACATTGTTGACCACATTAATTGCTATCCATGGAGAATAAATTCCTACTGCAGACGTCACACACTGCATTCATTATTATTATTTAAAAACCTTTATTTTAGCAGGAAAACATCTTGAGATTTGTAATCTCTTTTTTAAAAGTGTCCTGGAGTGTCCATGCCAACATTTTCATTTTCACTCTCATCGAACTTCCCTGACATGGCACAGTGAGGTATACAGCTGACCACAGCACTGGTGCTAAACAGCCTTTGGCAAAGGCATTTTCTTTTTGCTAACATTCAGCTAATAAACTAAAAAAGGAGAACAAAGCATCAAAGTATAGATTGCACACAGATTACTTGGCTGCATGTAAAAAGCTCCCATTGTAACTTGCTGTGTAATGCTGAGATTGACAGTTGTCTCAACAATGCACAGCCATTAAACTTGTAGGATGCTGATCATCTAAATAGACTATTTAAAGGTGAATTATATTATTTCTGTCTCCATTCTTGCCCAAAAAAATAACTGCATACATTTGTTATCACTTCGGTTCTGAATTATCCATATAAGACTGAATCTTTGGGGCTCATTGGGTAGCACTGTCGTCTCACAGCAAGAAGGTCACTGGTTTGAGCCCCGGCTGGGTCAGTTGGCATTTCTGTGTGGAGTTTGCATATTCTCCTCGTGTTCGTGTGGGTTTCCTCCGGGTGCTCCGATTTCCCTCAACAGTCCAAAGACATGCACTATAGGAGAATTGAATAAGCTAAATTGGCTGTAGTGTATGTGTGTGAATGCAAGAGTGTATGGTTGTTTCCCAGTGCTGAGGTTGCGGCTGGAAGGGCATCCTCTTGTGTAATACATATGCTGGATAGGTTGACAGTTTATTCCGCTGTGGCGACCCCTGATTAATAAAGAGACTAAGCCGAAAATAAAATGAATGAATGAGACTGAATCTTTTTTGTCCATCATGTAATAAAAATGAATCAGAAGCATTTCTAGAACTCTGCAATCATGACATTTATATGTAATCAAAACTGTGGCAAAGCTGCTCCTTGGATTAATTCAGGCTTCAGATAGAACTAAAGCTAAGCCCAAATTTGCTTAATTTTTTAATTGCCTAATGCAGGGGAAGAAAGGGTCTTTTTCAGATTGCAAAATCTTCCATAATAGTGATTTATTAATCTAGAGACTGAATAAAATTGCAATGGCATGGATTCACCATTGGGGGTGCTGTGAGACAGCTCTGTCTCCAAAGAAGATAAGCTGTTTATGTAACCTTTCAGCTCCGCAAATAATCACACACACACACAGTTAATCAATACAGAGATAGCCATGGAAATGATGTGTCCTTGCCAGGGTGATTTAATGAGGTTTATGTTATGTGCAGTCTGAGGCATTGGGAAAAGGGAATGCCACCTTATACATACAGATACGTGCACATGAACATGTATATCTCAGATAATTGTGCCCACAGACAGTTGATCCAATAATTGGTCACCACCATTGTGATGTCTCTGACAAAAAAGCTTTATAAACTAGCCCACAATGCGAAAAAGTTCAAGTTTGATCATCTTTGTTGCAACATTTGGTCACGTTAGCAAATGATTTTATGTAATAACATGTTTTACATGAGCTATGGGCTTTTACTTTTCACATTTCGCTTTGAGCTTAATAACCATTTAACTAGGGGTGTGCAATAAAGACAAACATCTTGATAATTTGGGGATTTTTATTTATTTCCTTTCTTTTTTTTATTTTTTATTTTAGAAAATGGTAATTCAAATTTACATAACACAAATCCGAAGATTCACTACTTAGATTTTCCTCTCAATGCTCCCTTGGGGTCTCACTTTAAAGAATGTAAAATTCAGAGGAGGGCTAGAGGGAAGCCGAATTGCTTGCCTCTCTGACTCTAACTCTGGTTGCATGAATAAATGATTTTTTTCCAACCCTGGATAAAACCCTTGTAAGCTATTGCCACTGTTTTAATGGTCTCTGTCACAGTATGCATGCAGGCGTTTGGAGTCGGGGGGAAAAACTGCACGAGCCAATAAACTCATTGTCTAGGGAGGTGTTTTTTTGGCACCACCCACTTTACTCTGCAGCTCATTGCCATATGTTATGGGCAGATTCTGAGGAAATCTTAATCATTGCTGTTTTCCTTGCTTTCCTATTTGCTTATTTTATTCATGTCAGGATTCTGCTTTTCTAGTGTACTCAAGTCAGTTGTATTTTATTTAGAAAATATTCATTTAGCATAGGCCACCATTACATTTGTTGTTTTAGTAATGGTAAAATGACCATATATGGTTATTTCTCAATTTCTTAAAAACAATTCAGCCTGTTGTTGGTTGATTGATTGATTGATTGATTGAGTGAGTGAGTGGTTGGTTGATTGGTTGGTTGATTGAGTGAGTGAGTGATTGGTTGGTTGGTTGGTTGGTTGGTTGGTTGGTTGAGTGGGTGAGTGAGTGAGTGAGTGAGTGAGTGAGTGAGTGAGTGAGTGGTTGGTTGAGTGAGTGAGTGAGTGAGTGAGTGAGTGAGTGAGTGAGTGAGTGGTTGGTTGGTTGGTTGAGTGGGAGAGTGAGTGAGTGAGTGGTTGGTTGGTTGGTTGAGTGGGAGAGTGAGTGAGTGAGTGGTTGGTTGGTTGAGTGAGTGAGTGAGTGAGTGGTTGGTTGAGTGAGTGAGTGAGTGAGTGAGTGAGTAAGTGGGTGAGTGAGTGGTTGGTTGGTTGGTTGAGTGGATGAGTGAGTGGTTGGTTGGTTGAGTGGGTGAGTGAGTGAGTAAGTGGGTGAGTGAGTGAGTGAGTGAGTGAGTGAGTGGTTGGTTGGATGGGTGAGTGAGTGAGTGAGTGAGTGGTTGGTTGAGTGAGTGGTTGAGTGAGTGAATGGTTGGTTGAGTGGTTGAGATGATGAGCGAGTGAGTAGTTAGTTGAGTGGTTGAGAGAGTGAGTGGTTGGTTGGTTGAGTGGGTGAGTAAGTGGGTGAGTGGTTGGTTGGTTAGTTGGTTGAGTGAGTGAGTGAGTTAATGAGTGAGTGAGTGGTTGGTTGAGTCGATGAGCGAGTGAGTGGTAGGTTGGTTGGTTGGTTGGTTGAGTGGGTGAGTAAATGAGTGATTGGTTGGTTGGTTAGTTGGTTGATTGATTGATTGATTGATTGTATGATTGGTTGATTAAGACACGTGAAAGAGTTAGAGAGAGATGGTAGAATAAGTACTTGAGTACAAACATGGTCAAGGCACTGTCCTGGTTTGGGGCTGACAGTGGTGTTGGCAATGTTGTCAGTAGATTGGATTGGAAGGAAGGAAAATAAATTCATGTAGCACATCTACTGCATATTTCCATGCACTAAATTCACAAAAGCACTTTACCACCATACTAAGGTGTCTCTCCTCTCCATCACCACTGTGCAAGACCCACCTGCATGTTGCAATGGCAGCCACAGCACAAGGGCACCAATGTAGACACAAGAGCAGTGTTAGTTTCGTTGACAAAAAATGTTCGTCATCATTTTCGCGACGAGCAAGTTTTCTACGGATAAAAACTAAATAAAAATTAAGTGATAATGACGACATGTATAATAAAAATATACTGACATTTTCGTTGACTTGTAAAAATGAGACGAAAATGTGAGTGAGGGACTTTTTTTTGGAAAATATCTAATCAGAATTGATGTGTGATGCATGACGCACAGGCACATTTGAAAAGTCACCAATCCACTATAGACTGCGATTACATGCATCTTCCTTTGGAGTGTTTGTCTGATTAAACTGTAATGAAATGGTAACTGCTGAGAGGTAAAAGAAGTTTGATGTCAAGTGATGGAAATAGCTGATAAAAACAACAAATCCAAAGTGACCTCAGCATTACAGGGAATCACCCCGAAATGCACGCAAACGTAAACTTGATATTTTGTATTTATCCACGTGTGTGCTTTTGCTTAACTGAAATGGTATAGCCTCTCACTGACCTTATTGACATTAGATTGTACATTAAAAGTCATTGACATGCTAAAAATAGATAGTATTTGTTGCTGTCCTCAATTTGAATCAGTACGTCTTAAATCAATATGATCATTGCATTAACTTTCAAGAGTTCACACTTAGCTGATGATTGGTTATAAAGCTTGTTTGGCATGCTGTCCCGGGAAAGAGCCCTGAGCTCATAGATCCTCGAGCCCGGGGCTCCCTCCCTTTTGCAAGGCGAGAGGGGAGTTTGAGCTCAGGTAGATCTCGAGAACTCCCCTGCTGTAGTAGCTAATCAACAGATAGGGATTGCTCTTGAGATGACTACTTACTAGGAGCATGTCTATGATGCCGATTTGGCTT
This sequence comes from Danio choprae, assembly GCA_903798125.1. Classification (NCBI taxonomy): domain Eukaryota; kingdom Metazoa; phylum Chordata; class Actinopteri; order Cypriniformes; family Danionidae; genus Danio; species Danio choprae. The sequence continues at coordinate 2,479,882 of CAIGQW010054451.1, forward strand.
AGTCAATTAACTTAAGTTGCATGTTTTTGGACGGTGGGAGAAAACCGGGGAACCTGGTGGAAACCCACGTGAGCACGGGGAGAACGTCGGCTGACTTGGTAAGGACTAGAACCAGTGACATTCTTGCTGTGAAGCAACAGTGCTAACCACTGGGCCACCGTGCCACCCATCTATGAAAGGAGGAGTAGGAGTGGAAGGGGGGATTCTTCAAAACAAAGATGGCTGTGATATGGAACTTAGGGTATTTATAGTGGCTTAGGAATCGTCTGATTGGTGAATCATGAATTGGATAATGCGGGACCAGCCGCAGAAATCATAAGCATGTGATCCTCTCAAAATTAGTTCCCCATGTGTTTCATTTTAGCTGCAGCTACGGTTTAGCTAACTCGCGCTAGCTTCACGTGGGCTGTCTGCATACTAAAACTAATACTAAATCAAATTTTACTGTCGAAATTAACACTGCAGGAGAGACAGTGATACAGCCAGCTCAGTGGATGGGGATGATTGGGAGGCCATGATGGCTAATGCTGGGTTCACAACAGATGTGGAATTTAGTATTCGAGTGAGTAAATTAGATACAAAGTCAATGCAAACGTCTGAATAGAGGTGAATTTCTGCCATGCTGTGGAATGATGTGGAATGAGCAACATGTTTGCCGTGAATGCACGGAATGTGCCTCAATCACATCCTTCCACGCAAGTTCATTTTTTTTCTCTAAAAGAAAATCCAATCTATTAGTCACATCTTTGTCAAGTGGAATATCTGCACACTCTTTTATGAAGATAAAGCGTCTGGTTACTTAGCAGTTTTACATGCCCACCCTACACCAGGTTCTCCGGTTCTTTTGCATTTCCTTAAGCCAAGCAGCTTGATTTCCATGCTTTATTCCTGAGAGAGGAATCATAAGTTGTTATGACTGTATCCTGCATTAAAAGTACACGGATGGTTGATCTAACACTTCTCTGATCTTTTGAACTAATTGAATAAAGATGTTTACTGCATCCATTTTTAGACTGCTGCAAACTATCCTCAGAGGCTGAAAGACCAGTGGATTAGTTTGCTTTGAATGCGTGATCAAAACATTCACAGGCCTTTGTGGGCACTAAACTTCTCTGATTATGAGATGACCAGTATTGTCACACATTTAGTAAGGCATCAACATCTATAAAGGTATGATCACTTGCTTATATTCTGTGTTAGGTGTAACTGCAGCTGTGGACAAAACCACTGAATGCTCTTAAGGGCTGTATTGTATATGACTTTAGGTACTGTAAGCAAATATTATTATTAAGAATATTGTTTAATGAAGGGCGGCACAGTGGCTCAGTGGTTAGCACTGTCGCCTCACAGCAAGAAGGTTGCTGGTTTGAGTCCTGGCTGGGAAAGTTGGCATTTCTGTGAGGTGTGGTCTGCTCCAATAAATGTACTTTTTCTTTCATTTCAGCCAGTCAATTTCTTGCATAGTAGCACTGGTAAAACAAATCTAGATCTGTACTTTCCCAATATTCCACCACTAGCTGGGAGCTTTACACTGTTACATTTTCCTCTCTCCACTCTCCCAAAATTAAAAAAATTGTCTAAAATAATTACTCACAGCAGTCTGGTATTGTAACATATCCGGCCTCTGTGGTTCCCCCCGATTGTCACAGATTGCCTTTACCTGAATACTAACTCTCTCTTTTTTTAAAACTCTATACCGCATAATAACTCTTTCTGTTGATCACCTTCCACAGCTGATATACATAATCTGGACTATTTAAGCCTCTCATACACATACTTTCATTGTGAAGTCTTGTTTTGCCCTGGCTGACAGTACTATGCATTCTCTGATTTACTCTGCTGTCTTTTTGTGTTTGACCTTGGATTGAATTGCAATAGTTCAGCCTGCACAGAAAAAAAGAGCTTGGACAAGCAATTGAGCAGCATGCTTTGAAAGGAAGGGACTAATCTTCCTGATGTTAAATAGAGCAAATCTGCATGAATGGGCAGTTGCAGCAATGTGGTCGGTAAATTTCAGTTGGTCATCAAGAACCACTCCTAAGTTCTGGATGGACCTGGAAAGAGTTGTTATTAAAGTGCCCAACTTTGTGGTGAAGTTGTGGTTAAGCTTTGTTCTGGGCGGGATTACCAACAGTTCTGTTTTGGAAAGATTGAGCTGAAGATGGTGGTCCTTCATCCAGCAAGAAATATCTGTCAGAAATGCAGATATCTGGGCAGAAATTGCTGGTTTATCCTGCTGGAAAGAGAGGTAGAGTTGGGTGTCTTCTGCAGAGCAATGGTAGGCAAAAAAACATGTTTCTGAATGAGTGATCCAAGCAATGAGTAGTGGTCCAAGAACAGAGCCCAGAGGCACCCCAGTAGCAAGATTGGGACTCTCTGACTCTTCACTCTCAAAGACACCTTAAATGATCTACCTAAGAGGTAAGAACTGAACAATTGGAATGTGGTTCCAGAGATGCTTAATGTCTTGAGGGTTGCAAAGAGAATTAGGTCAAATTCAGAAAGGTGAACACTAATGACTTGGATTCAGCTCTTGCGAATTTTAGGGCTTCCACAACTGAAAGCAGATCAGTCTCAGTGGAGTGAAACTAGACTGGTTAGTGTCCAGGAGATTGTTGTGGGTGAGAAAGGCGGAAACGTGGTTCAAGACAACATTTTGTAGTGTTTTTGAAATATTATGGCAGGAGGAAAGTTGGTCTGTATTTTTTTAAGCCGTGGAGTTATCTGACCTTTCTTAAATGGGAAATGACCCAGAGTGAAGGGACATGCTAATAATGTGATTATTAGCACAGGTACAACAGAAGATGAGATAGCTTGAAGAAGATGAAAAGAAATAGGGTCCAGTTGACAGATATTAGGGAGGCTGGATAGGATAAGTGTTGACACTTCTGTCTCTGTCACTCTAGCAAGTGTGTGGTTGTGGATGTGGTATATTTGTCCATCGGCCTAGAGAACGGAGAACTGATGGTTTTATTTGTAAAAAAATGTTGCAGATCTTGTCAGATCTTGATTTGATCTAAAGAGGGAGCAGGAGGAGCAGGAGAGAAGAAGCAGCAGAAGAATTTAAAGAGCATGCAAGTGTTGAAGGAGTTGTTAATTTTATTTTGATAAAAGGTAGCTTTATTAGTAGCAAATGTGGACAGCAGTAACTTTTTAAATTTTTTAAGGCCAATAAGGTTTTTGATTTATGTCACACTCTCTGCAACCTTGAGTGTAGCTCGATGCTCTGTGAGGACATCCTGGAGCAGAGGTAGTGGGCCGTGCTGGCCTGGAGCATGTCTGGAGCAGAGTGTGTCAGTACCACTGTTAGTGAAAGGATGTAAGTCATCATAGGCATTTGTTTTTATTGCAAACCATGTCTTTCCTTCCAAACATACTTACTTACTAACTTACTTCTAGGGCCATTTTTATATCAAAGTTGATATTTTAGCCGCACCATGTTGGTGTTTCGTAACATCTTTTTTTTTTATGAGGTGAGTTGTTAGCCCAACGCTCAACCTCCAACCTGGAGAACCAGGACATACACACATACACTACGGACAATTTAGCTTACCAAATTTACCTATAGCGCATGTCTTTGGACTGTGGGGGAAACCGGAGCACCCGGAGGAAACCCACGCAGACACGGGGAGAACATGCAAACTCCACACAGAAATGCTCGAACCAGTGACCTTCTTGCTATCAGTGCTACCTACTGCGCCACCGTGTCACACTCCTACAAAACGTGCTAATGTAAATTTCCAAAAGTCACCAATGTGCTGATAAAGATCAGGCCTGTATAGCGGATATGAGTGCTTTTTAGGGGTCTGGAGTGTAGTCTCACCTTGGGTTAGTTCAAACCTCCTGATTGGTAAGTTTGAATGTCTCATTTTAATTTGGCTTTTGATCAAAAGAAGACAAAAGAAGATTGTAACTCTATCTCCTTTTCTCTGTGGATCATGCTTTGGCTCTTTAGGTGCCCTGTTTTTGCTCTGTCTCATTTCTCTTTTAAGTGTTCTGTGAATTAATTTTGATTTAACATTTCCATTTAACTGCTTCATATTGCAATACAATACAGTCACACTATATCAATGCTCATTCCATATATTTTGCAATTCTAACTGTGCTTATTTCCACCATTGGTATACGTGGCACAAGGATGTTTTTGACTAGAAATGTACTGTTTTAACACCATCATGCTGACAAAGTTTCTTTAGTTATTCAGCAGTACTACAGCTAGAACCCCTGCAGTAATCATGGCCTTACATTAGTATCAAGTGATGAAAAGTCACTGGTTGGAAGAAGTGACTTTTCATTCACAGTGGAATGTTGAGAGGGCGAGAGTGAGCGTAGGTTGTGATGGAATGTTACACGTGGAGGTGAATGAGATGCCGCATGAATAAGATTTAGGTTTAGAGTGGGAAGAAAGTGGTCTGATGTGTACAGTGGGGTTACCAGCACATTGTCAGTGGAGCAGTACCGTGTGTAGATGAGGTGAAGGAGGTTACCTGATTTGTGAGGAGTTGAAGTAGGCAGTCTTTTCAGCTCGAAGGAGGCGAGTGGTGGAATTCATTGGAATAAGATTTGTTTGGGTGGATGTTGAAGTCTCCAAACACCACCAGATGTATTCCGTCCTCAAGGAAGGTTGAAAGCAGCACATCAAATGAATCTAAACAAATTATAGCAAAGAACTAACTACACTATAAAGACAAATCTTGCAACTTACATCTATCAAAGTGACAAAAAATATGAAGTTAAACTTTGTATAACTTATAAAAATATAGCTGAAACCCGGTTAAATTATTAAAATAAGTTAAAGCAACATAAAAATATTTGTTGTCTTCACTGTTTGTCAGAATTTTTTTTTTACATAGTGGTTAGCACTGTTGCCTCACAGCGAGAAGGTCACTGGTTCGAGTCCCGGCTGGACCAGTTGGCATTTCTTTGTGGAGTTTGCATGTTCTCCTTGTGGGTTTCCTCCGGGTGCTACAGTTTCCCCCACAGTCCAAAGACATGCAGTATAGGTGAATTGAATTAACTAAATTCCTAATACTTAGGTATTTTAAACCTTCATCTGCTTTCCAATTTAGCCTTTTTTTTTGCATCACTTCTCCTATTACATGGAGAGAAATTATGCAGTATTAATACTCAACTCAGTAGAATGCTTTTTGTTTTCTTGATTAATAGGAACAATGCCAATTTTAAGAAAAAAATAAATATTGAGATTTCTAACATTCATTCATTCATTTTCTTTTCGGCTTAGTCCCTTTATTAATCTGGGGTCGCCACAGCAGAATGAACCGCCAACTTATCCAGCATATGTTTTACACAGCGGATGCTCTTCCAGCTGCAACCCATCACTGGGAAACACCCATACACAATCATTCACACACATACACTACTGACAATTTAGCTTATCCAATTCACCTGTACCGCATGTCTTTGGATTGTGGGGGAAACCGGAGCACCCAGAGGAAACCCACGCGAACACGGGGAGAACATGCAAACTCCACACAGAAATGCCAACTGACCCAGCCGAGGCTCGACCCAGCGACCTTCGTGCTGTGAGGCGATTGTGCTGCCCACTGCGCCACCGTGATGCCCCTAGATAAATAATAATAAAAAAAAATCTACCTGTGAGGCATACAATAGATCAATAACGTGGTCCATTACTACAGGTACAGCTCTTCAACGACTTAAAGTCAAATGGACGAAGGAGGGGTGGGTCAGTCGATCGGTCAGTCATTCAGTCAGTCAGTCAGTCGACAGCGGCCTCTGGTAGATTTACTTAAGAACAGCAGATGCGAATGGCACTCGTGAGAGAAATTTGAGATCTCAAAAAGCGTACACAGTGGCCTCTGGTGGATTCACAAAAACAAAAACTGCAAAAAAAAACATACCTCCTGGAACGTATTTAGTGCTCTCCAGAAATGTATATAGGGCTGAGGGGCTTCAAAATAAAATTCTGCTTAGGGACCCCTGAATTGTCTTGTTTCTAGTCCAAATATCTACAATTCTTAAATCAGGAAACATTTTCTAGGCAAGCAAAACATATTGTCTTGTTTTAAAAAATAATATGCCAAAATGAAGCGAGTTTTTCCTTAAAACAAGCAAAATAATCTGCCAATGGGGTAAGCGAAATAATCTAGTTTTTCGCTTTTAAATATGTTCATTTTACCTTCCCCATTGGAAGATTATTTTGCTCGTTTTATGGAAAAACTCACTTATTTTTGACTTGATATTTCTTAAAATTAGACAATTTTTTTTTGCTCATCTAGAAAATGCTTCTTGATTTAGACATTTTTAGGTATTTGGACTAGAAACATGTATAAAAAGCATTTTTTTTGCAGTGTGTAATTAAAGGAAAAGTCAATTTCGTTAAGAAAATATAAATTAAGTATAGCTGATAATGTTACTTTTCATTATAGTTTTAGTTTGATCTCAAACACAGAATATAAAAAATGCCAGTAAATATAAAGATTTTACTTATTGTAGTTTTTATTACTGAATACTTTTTAGGTGTTATTAAAAATGCTGGATTAAACAGCTTCCCTTTTTGGAAGGTATACACTATTATTTTGCTGTTATATATGTGTAACAGTAAGGGACGCTGACAACTGATGTGTGGATCCACATGCAGTTTATTAAAGAGAAGTCGTGCAGGCAATGGTCAGAAACATGAGCAAACAGGAGCATGGAGGTAATTCAAAATACAGTCAAAAATACTGGCTAAAGGTCAGGCTAGCTGGCAAAGAATCAAAACGGTAAACAAAACGATGATCAAAACACGGCAAGACAAACAAGGAAAAACACTATATAATGCTAAGCAGGGTAAACAAGACTCAGCGGTATGAAAGTGAGGTGTATGAATAGTCCATGAAATCAGTGAAGATGAGCTACAGCTGTGTGTGTGTGTCAGTGTCTGTATTATTGTCAGCTGTGGCAGGAGTTGATGAGTGCAAAGGTTTCTGGGAGTTGTAGTTCGGTTTAGTAATGTAATGTGTATTTATATACTGTCGGTTTAGTGTCCGATTTGTAGTTCTCCAGCAATCCGCAACTGCTCGATCGCTGATGATCATAACAATATGCTGTTTTGGCAGCAAGAATATGCATAATTTGTTTGCATTTACTCATTGGCTGCATGACCTTTGTTATTAAACATCCGAGCTGCAGGTTCAAAAGGGATAGTTTCTTATTGTAACCATTGAGCAAGGCTGATGTTGGACTCCGATCAAAATCAAATCCTTTGATATTTCCCACTTTCAGTCATCATGCCAAGCACTTTTAAGAAAACTGACAGTGTTGGTTTGCAGGTGTTCAGTTGCCAGGAAAAGAAAAAAGAAATATAAACAATGCATGCAGTGCTAGCATTCCACAGGTCTATAATTATCTACAGAGAGGATAATGTTCTTGATTTTACACGAGGTATACATTTTGATTTTGATGATTTCATTTGCTCGCAGCTCGCAAAGGTTAGAGCAAAGTCAGCTATAACCAGTCACATACTGCCTTGTAAGGTGGCTGAATGACTAAAGAAACATTATCAGTGTGATGGTTTAACACTGTACATTTCTTGTCTGTTACCTCCTTCTGTCACTTATACCAACAACAGAGATAAGTGCAGTTAGAATAGCAAAATATGGGGGGCTTAGTTTTTTTTTCAACCACTATTAAGCATTGTGCAATACTGAAGCCTCATTGTCAAAACTGCTCCCACAGTGTGCATTACCAATATGACTCTGGATCAGTGGTCCCCAACCACCGTGCTGCGACTGGTACCGGCCCATGGATCAATTGGTACCGGGCTGCAAAAGAAATCATTAATTATTTCCGTTTTATTTCATTTGAGTCTGAAAAATCTTTTATTTTGAAAAATGACTGTATTCTCTCGGTTACATCTCGGTTACTCGAGCACCCAAATTTAACCCACAAGCAGCAAAATGAGTAAGAAACAGACGTCTTTGGAAAGTTTCTTTGCTAAGGGGAAAAAGTCCAGTGAAGGACCCGCGAACTGCAAAGGAATAGATCCGCAATCCATTTGTCAACAAATCAGGTGAATCCACCATGTCTGTGCAAGAAGAAGATCAACTGCTGGAGATCGCAAATGACAGTGACTTTAGGGGCCGTTCACATATCGTGTCTTTTCTGCGCACAAGTTCATTATTTCCAATGGAAAAAGCGGCGTAGGACACGCTCGCGCCTTCCAGACGCACCCAGTGGAATGAATGCCGCAAGTGCACCCATAGTCACGTGACAAGAACTGACCAATCAGCTTCATACTTTGTCTGGAATATGCACATTTTGGTAGACTAATTATCTCAGACAAACACAGAACACCCAAACACTGCAGTGCTTTTTAATTTTCTCCATAAATACAATTTGTATCAGAGTTACAGCAGTGTTTTGTCAGCTTGTCATCCTCTGAGAAAACAGTTGATGGTCGCCTAGCCTAATCTACGTAAACTCAATTCTCATTCAGAACACATACATAACGAACAGACCTAAAAAACACCAACAACAGACAGCATTACAGAAATTAACTACTTTTATTTTTGAAGTTTGATTGAGTCTTGAAGTCTTGAATGTGCTAAAGAATGTATAATAATTTTTAACAACGCTGGGTAACACTTTACTTGAAGGAGTGTTCATAAGACTGTCTTTAAACCTTTATAATCATGACATGACACATGTTGTGCAAGTGAATGAGATTTTATGCATTCTTATGACCAGTGTTGGGGAAAGTTACTTTAGAAAGTAATGCATTACAATATTGAGTTACTCCCCAAAAAAGTAACTAGTTGCGCTACTTAGTTTTTCTGACCTGGTTGAGGCTGAATCTCTTTCAGAACTTGCTTTTCTTCTTTTTTAAATAGAGGAGTTAACAACACTCTGTATAACCTTCATTTACCTTTAAAAAACATTAAAAAATGAATGTAGGATAATGTTATCTTTGGAGAACTTCCTGACCCCAGAGCTACACATGCCATATATACAGATTAATGGAAGTTTAAAGCAATGTGTTTACTACTTTTGTAGTTTTTGTCTTATTAAAAAGTCAAATTACTGTCCATTCAGATAATCCTCTTTACCTTTTCTTCAGTGAGCTCAAAATAATGAGAATATTTCCTTTGCAGAGAGGTAAGGCTCTGCCCTCTTCATTTCTGTCTGTTCCTGCATTCTCTCATTGTGGGCAGAATTTTACGTGACTACGTTCATTTTAATTCAGTTTTATTTTTAAGCAAATGAACTAAGCTAAAAAGTAACTCGCATTACATTTTTAAAAACTCAAATATTATTACTTTTAAAAAAGTAATGCGTTACTTTACTCGTTACTTACAAAAGTAATATTATTACGTAACTCTCATTACTTGTAATGCGTTACCCCCAATGCTTTTGACAACTCATTCAAGTGTCATTTGCTCAGTTACAGTATGACATTTTAAATACAAAGATGACATCTTGTTATCACAACTTGCCATTACCAAGACAACAAAACTTACGTCATAAACATGATTGTCATGAAGCCATTATAAATATGTCATGAATTTTATAACAGCATCATTAATATTATTTTTTGACCTCGACTACACTAGTACAAGCTTAATTTGTCATTAAAACGTCATTAAATATTAATGACGCTGTTAAAAATGATTTGACAGAGTAATGACACTTTTAATGACAAACACAGTTTGTTCCACAGAAAACCTGATCAGAAAAAATATTCATGACACAATTATAATGCATGTTTATGACAGATTTATGATTTATGTCATCTTTGCACTTTTATGTCAAATTACACTTAAGTTGTCATAAGCAAGCATAAAATCTCATTCACATTCATGATATGTCATGTCATGATTATAAAGGTTTCAGGTATTACAATCTTATGAACACCCCTTTAAGTAAAGTATTACCAAATGCTGTAATTTGTTGCAAATAGTACTTTACAGTACCTGTTAGGGCTGCATGATATTGAAAAAATCGGACATTGTA